>JAULBP010086203.1:0-12351 GCA_032355345.1 Lepetodrilus pustulosus | reverse complement strand
ACCAGAGCTCCAGATAACTTTTTGCACGATTGATTAATTACCCCTCACTAACTAATTCAATTGGGTATTTTTATGTAGCGATACAGTTTTTTAGTTACATTATAGCCGCTTACGCTTACTAAACATTAATTAATTCACAGAACACAGGGCATCCTGTTGCCATCTTTTAATATTGCCTGATTGTGATTTAGCCTTGATCATTCATACTGACAGCTGTAGTAAATGCATGTGCTCTATTCAAATAGTCTGGTATGCACACAACATTTTTGATGAGACAGAATAATGTTCCACTTCTTTGATTGACAATTGATGATATACTCTAAAGATTAATATAACGATTTTAATACAATTGGGTATTCAATATTTGATTTGAGTATATTTTTACTCACTGCAATTATTTTTAATTGGGTATTCTGTCATTAGCTTTGAGTATTTTACTCAAATACATGTCTTATCTGGAGCACTGTAGTCCCGTCTCTACATTTAGCTAATATAAGGCAAGTGTATCAGACAGGTATCGTATTAAACAGTAGTCACCGAGTCTGGGTTGCAAGGATAATTTTGCCTGATCCAGCCGATTTTGTGCTATTATGGTTTTGTATCGACTAACAATGCGATCAGACTTGTACCCATCATGCATATGCATACACAGCGATTAACATACCCTCTTGTAGAGTCCGCATGCACGGCGAAAGTAGATATTTATGTAGTTGAAATATGATATATTATTACTACTAGTTTTAGATGGTTCGTGTTTTTAAGAGAAACTAAGGCAGACAGTTGTGAATATATTTGGACAATGGGTCATGTTCTCATTGGCCTAAGTAACTGGCTGCAACATTAATTCTTAGAAATTGAGACGTGAGCCATAAATATACGGTGGTATCCAGAGGGTAAATATATGTTTTCAGTATTTGATGTATTATGCAATCAGTCAAAGAATTAGTACAACGGACTATTAATTATCTGGCCTTTGATGTATTAGCTGATTTGTGAAGGAATTCTAAGAAATCGAGTCCTACCACTATGAATTCCAGGAAAGCGTATTCGATTTATGCCCCTTCGTATATGAATATAATAGGAAAAAGAAATACAGTTGAAGAACGCTAGTAAAAGCACACTAGGTTCGCGTTATCGTCTACTATAATGGAAAGATTTTTCAGTGCAAGTTCAAACATGATTAGTATGTCAAGTGAATGTACTTGAAGTTGTAGCTAAGAACTAGTCCAAAACAACAATAAATATCTGCGATATTATGCCTTTAAAACAGGTAGATGTCTAGTACAGCTTTGAATATATTTTCAACACTCGTATTTCCTCTACACAATACACTGTAATTGACTTCCCTGCCAACCATAATTCTTGAGATAATGTTGTCCAGATAGTTATTCATTTCACGCTGATAAATGAAAATTTAGCTTTCGCGATGGATTAATTTTGTAACCAGTTTTCGCGCCACTGCCTTACGTTACATTGAACAGTGTGCGACTATCTTTTCTCATTAAGCCACTTCCCATCTTGCAAACCTGTCTGGGTTCACTGTCTTGTTTAATGGCCCTTGTAAGGTTCTTCTGACTTAGCTCTAGGTCTCCAGAACATCTCACAGGCTGACTCTAGTCTTACAATACAGTCTAGGTTTCTTGTGACACAACCTAATTACTTACTAGCTGGAGATTCCTCTGTCTGTCCCTGCTGACCATAAGATACTTTTTATATACGCGGACTATAACCCATAATAAAAAGTATCTTACGCTGACTATAACCCACATAAATGGTATCTTATGGTCAGCAGGGACAGCTAGAGGAATCCCCAGCTACCTTACTTACAAGCTATATATATTTAAGCCATAAACATTCACCCATAGTTGTAGTACAGTTAATTAATTCGTTTTTAAAATGCTAATAATCCAATTTAGGTTTCTTGTAACATGGCTTTTTTTATGACGCAAACATAATTACAAATGCACTCTTACCCGTATGGAAAATTTTTGCCTCGCCATGTTTTTGGTGTACAGCGAATTTAACATTTTTTCGGGTGTATTTCTTTATTTGCGTTCATTAAGAATTATTATAAATTATTTACAACCGCATCGAGTTAAAAATATTTCAACGTTCTTTCAAACCGTCCAGCTCAAAACAGTTGTAGATACATGCCAGGGATATAAATAGAATTGGTAAACGTGGATCCATTGGACTAGGATGAGACCAGGCCGTGGCACCACTGGCGCCGTGGTATGATGGAGGCAGCAGCAGCACGTGCAGTAGTAGTCGGCACGTGGAAGGGTAGGCAGCACGTGTTGCCGTCAATCAGAGCTGCAAGAATCAGAGCGTGAAGAAACATGTGAAGCCGGTAATGAAGTGAAGAACAAACAGATTTTTATTAAATATTCCATCAAGCTAAATTGTTCTCATCTTTAAAAAAATCTTATATTATTTGTGTTTCTTCGTTATGATAAGGATATCAAATTTAGTACTTGTACTGGAATAAACTTTATTGTTCGTGACTTCTTGGGTTATCTTCAGGATGTTATGACTGTACGGTCAACTAAAGAACAGAAGGTATACCTGTTCACAACCTAGGTTAATCTACTCCAGCAGATTTCGTTATTTTTGTACCGCTTAAATAACTTCAAACAATTAAAGGTTGTGGCATCTCTTAAGAGACTTGCTAATTGGAATTCTGATAAAAGGACCATAAATCTTAATCTCTTACCATACAAGTTTCATGGCGCAATTAGCCTACTAAGGCTTATTAGTTAATCACATTCAGATTTTTGGAATACCAAAGGACCACGTGATGCGGGGAAACTACTTCTAAGCTTTAGGTTTTGGTTCTCCGTCTGAAATACTATCTTGTCGCCAATACGGTTTCCCCATTGATCAATAATTATTGTTTTTAGTAATGTCATCCGAGCAACCACGACCATTAACCCTATGAATGTTATTTTACGAATTTTAAGTGGATAAGTATTACATAGATCTAGGCAATTCTAGAAATGGTATTTCTTATTGATTGAGAACATTGATTGGCAACTACAACTTAGCATTAAGACCGACCATGTTATATTGCCATATATAAGTTTTAATGACTCAATAGAATAATTAAAGTATGTCCAACATTGCTTCATCATGCGGATATATTGTACAAGCAAGAAAGTCTTCACATTCTTCCAACAATCAACTGGATGTTCTGCTCATAACACCTGGGGCACTGACAACACATGGAATGACTTTACGTGAAGTGTATTTCAAACATCAACACCATTGTGCTGTGTACAATCCTCAGTGGAGCACCATGGCCTCAAACTCTCTCCATAATGAGTCTCTTTGCCTCAGTTGCCCCAAACTGTTTCCTCTCCCAATTGTATTCAGATGTGTTGTGGCCTAAAATGATACGGGTGATTTCTGCATGGTATTATATGAGAGTTATCATGCATTATCTGCTGGGTTGTATGATTTCTCTTGTGCACTGCATTTTATTATGGTTTTCTCACGTTTTGTATTATCCGAAGGGTTTTCGAGTTTCTCTCGAATATGTATTACCACGCTATTATTGCGCCTGTTATCATATTTCGGTAATATTTACTGATTTTCATTGTCATATGCATTATGTTGGATTTTAGGTGGGTTTTTCTTTACGTATCAATCAATGTATCTGAATTTTATTAGGGTTATTTAATATTTTGTATTATTTTCATCATCCATTATCTACTTGGTTGTAGAATGTCCGTATGGATTACTGCATCTGCATTATATTAGAGTTATCTATTGTTAGAAGTTTGCAATATTTACTGGATTGTTATGGTCATGTCTAGTAGGCTCCCCTTTTCCTAATCTACACTACAGGATAACCGTTCTCTTGTGTGTTACTGATGATCTCATCTATCACCTATATAATGTGCATACTTTGGGGGTTCTCTCTCCTACTATTGCCATCGTAATAGGGTTATCTATTTGTGATGTCCTCCGCTGGACTTTAGGGTTGACTTTTTCATTATCTGTAGGGTCTTAAGGTTAGTATAGGATTCTTTCATGTTTTAGCTGCTGGCGTATATATAAAATGTTTTGTATCTTATACGTAGTTAGGATTCAGGTTACTCTCGTGTTGGTCTAATATCTGCTATATTTTCAGGTTCTGCTATGTGTTATCTGGGGATTTTGATTTCTGGCCGTTACCACACATCCTTAGCAGTGATTTCATGTGCAGTAAATCACAACAAGTTGTCCATTTGGGAGTATCAGGGTACCGTTTCTCGAAGCTCTCTTATCCTCTGCGAGACCATAGTGCTCTCGCAAGTGCACAAGAGCCAGGTATTAGAGATCGTTACAAGACTGCGTATGGTATCGTAGTAGATGTGAGAGCTTCGAGAAATTATACCATGCGTCAAATTATACCATGAACTGCAAATAATCCATGGCGACTTCCAGTTCAAAATAATCTAGATGCGTTTAGTGGTAGCACATTCTGAACTTTACTGATTTGGAAGCGCTATCTACTCCTGTTGTAAATGAGTTGGGTTTGCGGTTCTGTACTAAAAACATGATTGAGCAATTTAGTGTAGGTAATTGATAGCAGAGTTTGTCGGTAGTTAATTATTTAGTGTATATCATGGTGATAAAATCTACAAGAGTTTCATCGGACTCTAAATTTGATATTGCCAACAGAAATGTGTTGCACCATCGATATCAACTCAAAGCCTCTATGTACAAATATAATACACGTTTTATGGTATGCTGATATAGTAAACTTTCCCTGTTGAAGAATATGAACAGAACATAACCCAAAGAATCATTTAATTTACTGTTTTGATTTCTTACTCACTGCATGTATACTGGGTACTAGATAGACTTCCATTAATTGATAAGATAAACTATCAAGAACATAAAAAAATAATTGTTGATAAATTCTGTTTTTCAGTGCTGATGTCAGAAGAATCAGTTAAAAATTTCAAATGTCAATTCCATCTTCAAATGATAGCATCCATGTCAAAGTTATCACCAGTAATCCGTTACTGTCAAGTCCACCATTACCAGTACTGTTATCTTGACAACTCAACACATAGTTTGTCCTTGATACTACTGTGGATATGACTAATCCCGAGATGGCTACAACCTTGAATGAATGTGGACAAATTGGAATGTGGGTCTGGAATACCTCCGATATGGCTACAGGAAACCGTGGCATTTTGTGTCCAATTTGGTTATTTGGGGCCAACAGAGGCCTCTGACCTTGTCAGAGTGAACCAACCATTACAGAATGTTGGGTGGTCCTGCATCAAACACTACTAATGAGCTACCGTGTTGATAACAGGGAAAAGGGGGAGGAATTAAACGACAAGTTATTTATTGGAGTAGCTGTAGCATTGTAAGGGCAACCCAGGAAGTTGTTATACCAGCATTGCAAAAGACAGTAAAGCACAGCAAAAGCTCATCGTCCAATTAAATGTCCCTATTAGCATCACGTGGAGTAATTTTATACTATAACAACTCTTTTACAGATAAAAGATAAAATCACATGAAAACACAGCCTTTTGCTGAGCTTTAATACAGTTGGAGAACTTGTAAGAGAACAACAACATCAATATAGAGTACTCTTACTTGTCCTCTAATTATAACTTATTAACATGGTAATTACAGAATTTGAAACCAGATATTGTTATCAATTCTTTAATGCTCACTCTACCTTCATAAATATCCCAAAAGATTATTTAGCTAGCAGGTTATAATCTATACTCCTGGTAAAGTGCGAAAAAAAGTGAGATTGAAAAAAAGGACATAGGGAAAAAGAAAAAAACCATCTTTGCAAAATTGTTTAAAACTCTACAGGTTTCTCTCCCACAAAAAAAAAAAAAGCAGGTCAAGTTACCATGAGGCAGTTCACTGAAATCCTGTGGAAAAAGGGCAGGCGACTCTCACTCATCACCACCTCCTATTGAAGACATAACAGCATTGCCACCAGATACTGTAGTGTGAAGATGGCAGGATGTTCACCTCTCCGACAGAGCCTGTTTAAAGAGTCCCAGAGGTGTGTACCACAGGGGTCACATCTCTTCCAAAGACAGCACTCTGATAGAGCCTGTTTAAGAGCCCCAGAGGTGTGTACAACAGGGTTCACCCCTATGACAGGGGCTGTTTAAAGAGTCCCACCGAGAAGTCTGTTATCTTCACAGCACAGCTCCACAGTCAGTTCCTGCTGCAAAGCATGGTTTAATATCCGGCTCTGCTTGGACACAGATGAGTTTGTTTAGTAAACACTGGACCCTGTGGACAGCATTTACTGTCATCTGTTGCTCATTTTATCATTATTCCCTCTTCATGGGAACAAAGTGTTGAAAGAAAATTGTCTTCAGATTTCAGCTGATGGGAAATTAATAAAGAATTCTGTTAATTATTATTAGGATATTTGTCATGCTATGTAATCACAGTCTTGTAGAATTCATCCATTTGATTGTCTACTATATGATATTATATTTAAGAATAAAATAACTATTTTGTTTATTGTGAGTAATTGATAAGTTACATAACTTGCATGAATGTGTGCGATATATAAAATTATTATTACTAAAAGATAGCTATTGTCATGATTAAATAAAAATAAACAGGTTACAGGTTGTTTTTCTACATGCAATATTGTCGCAATATTACAAGCCTTGACATAAGTGAAATAATCTTGTAAGCGGCTCTAAGCCACAAGTTAAAAAATAATACTGGGTTTTTTTTGTGTGCATCTAATAATTGTACTTGTATAACCTGACTTCTTTTTAAGTACACACTACTGGTACTCCTATATTGCTTACTCCTATATTGATCAATATTAGTGCACTATTAGTGCAATGAAGCAATTTGCTAATGAACAACTTGCACCTGTAAATTGATCATATCATAAATCAGTTTTGACATATGGTGGCTAGTCAAGATAATATCTTCCACATGACTACTTCCAAAGACAGGTGGTAGAGACCAAGATAATGCTTTCCTCACCACTTACTCTATTAATAAGTCATGTGTACTTTACGACTTGATGTATGCTGCTACTGCACCAGTAACACACAGTATCCGATCTCGGAAAAATGACAATATATTGCTTGATTGCAATTTGTTTACAGATGTGTCTACCTACAAATGTGAAGTTAACACTCTATATCCTGGAGGAAGTGCAAGCACTGCTTTATGAAGCATCTCTGGTTATTTACACGAGGTAGATATTCAAGAGGGTTATATTCAAATTTTAAACAATTTGAAACATGATACAGGGGATCGTTTCACGAAGTTCTTTTCTCCACTTTGAGACCATAGTGTTTTCATAAGTGCACGATTCCCATGTATTAGAGATCACTAAATTCACTACAAGAGTGCAGTGTATTAGTGAATGAAATGTTAACATCTTAGAACAACTCGTTAAATTTGTTACAGTTTTATGCATCTTATGCGTTAACCCGATGTCATTCACAAAGTTATAGATGGTCAAGGTTACCCAAGGGAGGTAACTGGACACTAAAAAGCACATTAATAGCAACTTCGCAACATCTCAGAATTGCAGATCTGTGGATGTCACTTTGTTTATCCAAATGTAGACAGTGGTTAGTCAAATCTTACAAAAGAGCACAAATCTTTACATACAGTAGACCTCGTATAATAATGGCCTCTCATAAACTGAACACTCGCCTATTACGTACTGCATGTGGAAGTCCTAGTCCTATCTAACTCTAATTACAGCATATATGTATAATAGACTTCGCACATTACGGACAAAAATAGCAGGTCCCAATTAGTATGTGATAAGCGACGTCTACTGTATAATTGTGTTGAGCTTATATAACTCCTGACCACCTCTCCACAATACTCTCATTTCTACCAAACAGCAAGTCATCAGAGAGATATATACAGTGTCCCCTCGATATAGCGCTGAAGTTGGGGTCCATGTGCGTAAAGCAGCTACTGTTTCTTATTTATTATGAGAGCTTCATGAAATGGTTTCCTGGATGGGATGAAACTGTTGAGATTTGGCTTTTACAGTCCAATGCTCCAACGACTACAATATCCTGCTTCTCCACAATATGATATATGATAGTATATTCCTGACAACTACACACAGATGATCTTTGATATATATATCACAGAACTTCCTGTTTAAACCTTTTTCAACCAATGGAGATATGGACTTAAAAAAAATATATATACATTTTAAAATTGTGTTAATTGTCTATGGTAGTATTTTTAATGTGTAGTGTAGAACAAAGCCATCGGTGTTGCTTATCTGGTTTCGTCTTCCTGGTTTCAAGGTCGCACCTGCAGAGAAACATCTCCAAGCACAATAAACGACAATGGTCACACTGTGACATATACAATGGTATGATTATCTAAAATGAACATTTTAGATTAACATAAACTGGTTTTCTAAACATAAAATAGTTGCAGTCTCTTAGCTGGTGTACTTCAGCAATGTACGGTGAACTGAAGCAAAGCTAATGCAAACATCACACACTTTTCCTCTGGATTCACCTGTTTGATATCAGGAAATCGTATACTTGACACCTTTCAAAGAAGTGTCTACTTACAGCGCAAATTGTGAAAATATTACTTTTTGGAAAATAGCCCAGTAAGCTACACTAGTCACTACTACCTGGTCAGGGTTAAGACAAACACGGGCAGGTGTTTATTAGCTAGATCCATGCACATGAAATGGGAGGAGGGTTGGCTAGGATCGCTGATGAAAGAATGGCAGTCAGTGGAACTAAATACCAAGAAGACCAGGCCCAGATTTCTAGAAACTAACGTGAGTTTGAGGTTTATCTCAGCTGAGAGTTCTCCCAATCACTGAGTTTGAGATGTTACTCACGTCACACCATTGAGTCCATGAAAGAAATCCTAGCTGAACAAAATCTCAAACTCAAGTTTGTTTCAAGAAATCGGAGCCAGAAATCTATTTTAATACAAATTAGAGTGGAAAAAAATTAATGTTAATGTTTTCACTGCATTACTCAAAATATTCTTTTAAATCCACAGTCTATTTTGGCATACAAGAAAGCAACAACTAACCAATGTCAGTAATTCTTTTTTTTCAAAACAAACTAGCAGGCAACCCTATATACTAGAGTTCAGTGTTAGAATGTTCATTGGCAAGATGTATAATGACATAATAGCCCAAACAAAGACAAGTTATTATGTATACTCCCTAGGGTGTTGGGAAGGAAAATGAAGGCACACTGATCCAGTGACAGGGTATTGTTTCTCAAAGCTCTCGTATCTACTTCAAGACGATAATTATAAGCACTCTCATAGCGATCTCTAATACTGTAGTAATGCATGGCGCTCGTGCACTTATGAGAGCCCTATATGGTCTAGTAGTAGTAGTGGAAACGAGAGCATCAAGAAACAATACCCAAGGTAATAATGTAATACAGTCCCCCCTCGATATAACAAGGTCCAATGCACTGTGGATTCCGATATAACGCAGGTTCAGATGTGGATCCCATTTTTATTTTTTTATTTCCCTGTAATGACATATAAGGCGGGTATTATAAAATTCATAGTTTAAATCTGAGCATTACAAATACATTTACTCAGGTATTAAAATTGATAAATGTAACTAATAAAAATGTCATAGGCTTATTTCAAAATATTGATGGAATATGGAATGGAAGATTAAATGAAGATAAATATACATCATTAATTTAGCATTATGTATAAAATAGTAATAAAACATTTCTTACTGTATGCTAAAATATAGTGGTGTGGTGTCTACTTGAACACTAAATAATTATTAACAATAAATCATAAAAACATGCTTAAATAAATACTAATAATATGATGTTAGGTATATGTCAGGATTTTCCATATCCAATGCATTTACATTGTTACATTGACATCGCACTACAATAAATTGTAAATCACTGGTTATCTATAATAAACTTTTCATCAAAGGATTGATACTAATTTTTAATATAAATACTGTGTGTGAGTTATTGTTTTATGTTGCAGCAAGAATATTTCACCCAGATGTGACGACATTTTAATACTAGTAATCCGTATAATTATTGTGATTTTAAATGATATCTCTGCACAGTGATTTCTACCTAAACAAGAAAACCTGAATCTCCACATGGGTGGTCCAGGGAGAATAGATGCGCACATACCAATATTACTTACATTATGCTTTACATGAATATGTGTCGGACTTGCTTAAAAGCAAGATAATAGTTTATTGCTAGGAGTTATTCCTACCAGTATCATATAAATGTATGCAGACCTTTGAGGACATAGAAATTGCCAAGAAAAGGATGAATATATACTGTACTTGTAGCACATTAAATCAAGATAAGATCTACCTTCCTGAAAACATTCCCTGCTTAAAATAAATGCATTAATTATCAACAATTTCGTTTGAGGGTTTCTTGATGATTGTGTGTGGCTGAGTTGGTGGTTTATTTCCTTTTTATTGTTGTTTAACAATTTTGTGGCAATTAAAATGCTGCTGTATGTGACCCCAAGCTGTTGCTGTTATAAGCAATCCCAATCTGACATGCACGGGGAAAACTGTGGTTTACTGCTAAGAATGTGTTCCTGGATGGGACTTGAACTTGGACTTTCATGTTTTTAGGCTGACACACTACCAAGTGTGCTTGACAGAAACAGAGGGGTTTGCACACAGTTTCTGTGCCGACACAAGGGATCTGAATTTGAACCTTCAGTCTTGTAGTCCAACACACTACCAATGGTGCTACACCGACGGTAAGAAAACTGTGGTTTACTGCTAAAAATGTGTTCCTGGATAAGATTTGAACTTGAACCTACATGTTTGTAGGCTGACACACTACTGACTGTGCTACGCTAACAGAAATGAAGGGTGTTGCACAAAAAAAATTAACAGCTGCTGTAGTGCTGGCATATGGGATTTGAATGAGAACTTTCATTATTAGTCCAATGTATTATCAACAGTTCCAGACTGACAGTTACTGAAGAATTTCCCATCAATTAAATGTATTTCTGGAATGCATATACATGTACTTGAAGTCCTAGTTCTTGGTGATACAGTATTTGATCAAATACTAGCAGAATTTTGGACCACACCAGCTCCCAGTACTGAACCATTTAACACAGGCCAATGATGTAACTACGTCAGTTACAGAACATTAATGTAGCTGTGCCAGTTATAGAACACTTATGTAGCTGTGCGAGTTATAGAACATTAATGTAGCTGTGCGAGTTATAGAACACTTATGTAGCCTTGTTTCAATGCTCTGACGTCTTACACCACATGTTTATTACCACTATATCAAAGGCTACTGACATGATTCCACTACACTTACAAGATTTATGTCCTAAACATTAACAATAATAATATTGAAATGTTCATGACATACATAGCTTAGCAAACATTCTTTTCCTGAAGATAATCTTGCCATAATCAAATTTGATCCATGCGAAAAAACTAACAATAATAATATTGAGATTATGATGACATACATAACGTAGCATACATTCCTTTCATGGAGATACATTTGCCATAATCACATTTGTTTCACGCAATAACTAACAATCTTACTTTTGAAATACTATGATGACATACACTGCATAGCAATAATTTTCGCCAGATAATCTTGGCATAATCACAGTTTTCTCTGTGCACGTAATGCGAGGTCGTAGGCCTGTATGCTAGGGTCAGGGAGCATTCGACCACTTCACCCACGACCACTTCACCCACGTGTCAAGGTCCCACGTGATCACACGTGTGTCGGAGAAACGCGAGGAAAGATCAAACCTGCCGCATGCAGACTCTTAGAAATGCAGATAGAGTTTCTGGCCAGCGAAATGGCAGGTAAATGTTATGTTCCTGTACGCAGATGAAGAAAGGAACATGGAAGAGAAAAGAAAAGATAACACAACAAACTGAATTAGCGCTGTTAATGTGACATGCATTTTTTTACCAGTGCTTCCAGTTTTAAAGACATTCATATTACAAATTTTCAAGCAATTCGATACAAATTTAATTAACTTTAGTGTATTTCATTTTAATATGATTTTATATAAATACTAATTGACATTTAACATTACATTGCATTTTGATAGGTGCAGCATATTAGCTGCACCTATCAGAATGCAATGTAGTGTTAAATATCAATTATTATTTATATTAAATCATATTAAAATGAAATACACTAAAGTTACAGTGTCCCCCCCGATATAACACTGTTCGATACACCTTGGATTCGGATATAAGGCGGGGTCAGACGTGGATCCAATTTTAACTTTTGTTATTTACCTGTACTATAAGGCAGGGGGTATGTCATGGATCCCAACTTTTTTGCGTTATATTGAGGAGACACTATAATTAAATTGGTTGTAGACTCA
>JAULBP010086108.1:0-12357 GCA_032355345.1 Lepetodrilus pustulosus | reverse complement strand
AGTGCGGTCCGATATACAACGGATTTGGATATAAGGCGGTGTCAGACGTGGATCCCATTTTTATTTTCGTTATTTCCCTGTAATATCGTATAAGACGGGTACTATAAGGCAGGGGGAGTATGTCATGGACTCCAACTTAAGCGTTATATCGAGGGGACACTGTATCAGCATATGGTAGTCAGACACAGGTATACTCTTACATACAAGTACGCTTAGAACAAAAGAAACCATGGCAACGAGACCGGAAGAGGGGTATAATTGTGAATGTTTTACTTTCTAGTGCCTGAAATGGCAGCGTGAGTTGCCTACTCCCCAGGGAGTTGAGAAGATGAAATGAATGCACATTGATCCATTGACTGGAATAATATTAATAATAATGTAGCGCATTATTAATAGACATTGTTATTAGTATTAGTATTATATAATATAATGAATAAATATAAATATATATTATAAATTACCGAAGGCCATATTTGATACTTGATTGAAAAATATGACATTATAGTACATCATAAATGCATCCATATTTTTGCATAAAAATTAATACCTTATTTTAATCTGAAAGTATGTAAATATTCATGTATCCTTAGAAATATCAAGGTTTATCAATGAAAATAGAAAGTCAAGTATTAATCTATTCCTCAATCAAGATGCATTTCATCCATATTGTTCATTTTATACATTGATAAATTTATACAATATGTGACTAGTATTGTATTTAGTCATTTTGTTGTACAATGTATATAGATACCTACATATATTTTACTCAGTCATATGTGATATTACCACTGTTATTTATTGTGATATAGTTTATCTTGCGAAAAGCAAGAACGATACATTGGATAAATATAGAATATTACATCAGTTGTCACAGCTAGAGACTTGTCTTGCTTGGGTTCGACCTCGTCTGTGTGACCCCTTGACCTCATCCAAATACTCCCATTTAAAATATTCCCCTAGATCAGTTAAGCAAGTCTAGATTGCTAGGTAAAGTATTGCAGCATCTCCTTTCAAATAAATATAATATCAATCAATATTTTGTTATTTAAACTATTTACTTTAACCATGTTAACTAGGGGTGTAACGATAAGTTGACAAGTCGACTTATTGCAATAGTGTGTGTCACGATAGCAAAATATCTATCGATAGCAAACTTAGTAATCGATAACAATTGCCGATAGTATGATGGAATATCGATAGTTTTGATAGTGTTTTTTCTCTTTAACTCAGCTTCTTTTCTGAGACTCTTGTCCTAATTGTAACAGACACTTCATACTTGCATTGGAAAAATTGCTAATGATTTCATTTTGCAGCCTATAGGTGAAATATCCAATTTCTGAATAGGACACTTTATTGATACCAATAAATACCTAAACACATCTTAATTAATTAACAGATTATAACAACTAACATGTCTTTAACATTCATTTTGCATACTCAAATACTATCGCGATACTATTGCGATATATTTATCAAATTGTCATAGTATCGTGATAGTAATATTGCATGTGATAGTAGTCACCCCTAATGTTAACCCCCTGAGACTATGGATAGTCTAGGTTTGTCAATTTGCAATTTCACTGACCTTTAAAGTTAATAAATCAGAGTTAAGTCCACTACCAGAGGAAAATTCTACTCTAATATAAAACTACCATTGCAAAAAAAAAGGAAAAGATTTTATTTAAAAACCCCAGCAATTTTCTGTAACCGATAAAAAAAAGAATGAGGCAAATTTCAATTTGTAAGTTGAGTACGATACAGATAATGCAGGTTTGACTTAATCACACACATTTTAGCTGGCTCCGAATAAAGCCAGTAGTTATGCTTGGACGACTTCTAGAATTTACATTTCATATTTCATGACAAAACTATAATATGAGGACGATACATTGGTAATCCTGTATTTTTTTCTTTACTGATTCCTGAAAATGTCACCTCAGCTGTAGTTAATAATGCATTGGCTGATATCATTATTGAATGCATGATAGAGCAAGTACATGACTAGAGGTGAAACGAAATGTCAGAAAAGTTTCAATCGATACAATATACAGTGTAGTATTTAATGGTGTTGTGCAATATCATGTTTTTGATTGAAAATGCAATTTTACATGTATTTTTGTGTGTGGACGTATAATGGTTTTAACCATTTCCCAGTGTCATCACATACGGGCAAAAGTTTCTTACTGCGACATAAAACAATAAACCGCTCGTTCACTCACCATTTCCCAGCAGTACTGATCAAAATTGACGTTTTTTTTTTTTTTTATAGATAGGGCATCTCTGGTTGCCTCCAGCATGTGGAGGGTTAAAAATCAGAAATTGTGATTCATTCGTCATGTTCATACCATGAGATATTCATTGTACAAAGAAACTGGATTTTTTGTATTGTATTGTTCATTGTTATGTACATGTAAACTAGCCATTAAATGTATGTATTAATTGTGCAATAATAATTAAAAAAATAGAATTATTCTTGGGGTTTTCAGTTAATTAAATAGACGACTAAATGTCCGAAACGGATACCTTTAGCATTGTCCATATAGATATTTTATTATTTTGAATTTGCGTTTATAGCCACTTTCAAGATTATTTCTCTCATAAAACGGCTTGTTTGCTTAGAACAGGAGGAAACCTGCAACGTCTGTAGCACTGAGTGTTGCAGTAAACCTGCTGGCACTGGGTTTTTTTGTGGGTATTTTGTAAATTGTGATTTTGAGCTGCTTTCAAGATTATTTCACTTATATAACGGCTCATCAGTATAGGGCAGGAGGAAACCTGCAACACCCACAGAGCAGTACTAACTGTGAACACAGACTTGTACAGAGTTGGAGAGTTACCACTGTAAAGCATGCTGATTAGCCACACCATCACTGCTCTGTAGGGCAACTCCAGGTGCCAGCAGCAGGTAGAAGGTTAAAGGCATATTATCACGGCTGGTTGGCCTAGATAATGGCCAAACAAATGCCCTCTGTTTATGTTTACGTTTGATTTGTACACTCAAATGTTGTTATTTACTGGTATACTTATTCCCCAACACTTGATATTTATAATAAATTTCATTTTAATTATAATTAGTGAGACAGACTATTAATTGTCTTGTCTTCGAAGCATTAGTTGATTTGTGAAGGAATTCTAAGAAATCAAGTCCTGGTACCACTTTGAATTCCAGGAAAGCATACACCAGTTATGCCCCTTTGTGTGCATATAATGAGGAAAGCGAAAGTAGGGGCCTACAGATTGAATACTGCTAGTAAAGAAAACCCATTTAATTCATGTGTGTGTGTAGTGAGTGGTATTTTGTCTACCATACAGCGATGAAAAGTTTTTTGGAAGTACAAACATGACTTTACGTATGTCAAGTGAATGTACTTTGCAGTTGTGGCTAAGAACTAGTCCAAAACAACCATAAATATATGTGATAGGATGCCTACACAAGCTACATTTCAAAGCATTCTCTGTGGTCAATGATCTGTTAAACATGCTTCCAGATTGATAGCTCACCTTGGTACTAGACATCCATGATTTCTTATCATAACGTAATCTGAGTCTATAGTGGGCAGGCTAGGTGCTGGGAGGTTAGGCAAGGGTTAAAATAGTCAGGGAGGATGAGTGTGTGTGTGTGTGTGTGTGTGTGTGTGTGTGTGTGTGTGTGTGTGTGCACGTGCGTGCGTGTGTTTGTTTGTGTATGTGTGTGCACGTGTGTGTGTGTGTGTGTGCATGTGTGCGTGTGTGTGTGCATGCATGTGTGTGTTTGTGTGTGTGTGTGTGTATATGGGGGTGGGAGAAACAAATAAACGTACAATCGTAAACATATACAGACATTTCCTAACACACGCCACAGAACCGACAGATCATCCTATCAGGAAATGACACTTCCTCGGACATCGACACTGGGTTTCAGACGGCTATTCAAACTTACGACTTTTTTGCTCTGAAGTCCACTGCTGAATTATTACCCAACCTCTTCCATTGACACATAGCTAAAATACATTTTCAAAAAATCTCACACATTAACACATCATACTCAACAAAATTAATTAAGGGCCAGCAAAATGTTCAGACATAAAGGTTTATCCTGATATGCTTTATAAAGACGTGCCGGCACATTGAAAGAATAATGATACCAGATTCCTCAAGCCGAGATCTGAAATTAGGTAGAAGCTTTCCCACAAAATACCTGCCAGTCTTAATTCATCTTGTTGAGTTGACGATACGTATATATCCATGTACAGAGACTTACATATTTTCCGAAAAATGAGCGGTTGTCCCCCTGTTGACCTTTGATCTTCTCCACTTCTTCTCTCTTCATTTTCTCAATGTATGTCTGTGTGTCTGGTCTGGAAACGTAGATGACATGTTACTTACATAGGGTGAGTTACTTACATGGGGCGTGTTACTTACATAGGGTGTGTTACTTACATGGGGCGTGTTACTTACATAGGGTGTGTTACTTACACAAGGCATGTTACTTAGACAGGGCATTTTAGTTACATGTGGCATTTTACTTACATAGGGTGTGTTATTTACATAGGGCATGTTACTTACATAGGGTGTGTTACTTAAATGGGGCATGTTACTTACATAGGCCCTGTTACATCTGTTACTTAAGGCCCATACATAGGGCCTGTTACTTAGGGTGTTACTTACTTGGGGCCTTTTACTTACATATATAGGGCATGTTACTTAGGGTTTGTTACTTACACAGCACCATTTACTTAGATCATTACTCAAATAGGACCTGTTACTGTAACTTACTGGTCCTTATGACCTGTTACTTACATGGGGCATGTTACTTATGACCTGTAACTTACACATGGCCTGTTACTTACATGGGGCCTGTTACTGTCAGCACGACCTCCACGGATGTCTTCCAGTTGGTCAGATTGGAGGTGTGGACGTCGGCGCCCACACACAGGCCAGGGACGGCCATCAGAGAGATGCCCAGGACCTCCCCGGACTGGTCAAAGTTGACCAACAGCTGATCATTCAGGCCGGACTCGTAGATAGCACACTGCCAGGAATACAGTGACCAATCATTATGATCCAATGTTTACGAGTAAAAAAAATTACCACCAAATAAGATATTTCCAAATTAGCGTCAATCGAGAGAAAAAAAATTTAAGGCTCAATTGAAGAATTAAAAATTAGCGTAAAACGAAACATTTCCAGATAAAATTGTGCGAATCTTAATTTCCAGATGTTGGAGTCATTTTATATAAGGAAGAAAGATTCATGGTTCCAAGTAAAAACCATGTGGATAGCGAGGGAACCGGATATCTGAAGTCCGGATAAATGGGGGTCCACTATAGCATCAATTCATTAAATTTAACATTTCCAAATTAGCATGAATTGAAACATTTTCAGATAAAAAGCCATCAAAACATTAAACAAATTAGTATCAATTGAGACATTTCAAAATTAGCATCAACTGAGACTTAATTAGTAGCACTCAAAATTTGCACCAATCTGTTAAATTATACTTTTAAAAATTCGAGTCAATCGATACATAAACCTAATTAGAGGTTACATGACCATTTCAAAGTTAGGGCCAATTTAGACATTTTACATTATATTGTCTATTGAAAAATTTCAAAATTTACATCAATAAATATGCATAAAAATGAAATTGAGACATTTCAAAATTAGTAATAGATTGATAACATAAATGTAAAATAAATTGAGGAAAGTATTAATCTTGACTTCAATACTTACAGCTTTTGTAAATGTTGAGATGTAAACGAAATTCTGGCTGGCGTCATGTTTTGGGGTCATTGGAACTCGGACGCGGTAGATTCCATTTTCGTTAGCTAAATTCTGAAGAGAAAAAGAGACAGTTTATAAAAAGAAGGATATTTTGGAAGGACCTGGAATAAATACAAGTACATTCTTCAAATTTGAAGAAAATTATGAAAGTAATTTTTAAGAATTTGACAAAAGTTTTCATATTTCTTTGTCATGTTAATTGTCACCATTAGAAAGATAGTTTAATAAATTATTTAACGATTATGATCACATTTGTTTCCAGGGCTCCAGACTAACATTTTGAGTTACTTGCCTGCAAGGCTAGTCAGGGCAAGTTGTAAAGGCACCAAAGCATCTAAGTGTTAAAAAATAGGTTGCCCGCAGAACAATTTAACTTGCCCCTGTACGTCGGGCATACCTTAGTCCAGAGCCCTGGTTTCAGTTCCATTTCCAGCACTTCTTGCATCAAATAACAAATATCAAAATACCAAATTTGACTATAATATAAAAACATACTTTTAAAGAAAAACTAATAATTCTCATCTGATTTGGTCTGGTACAAAAACCCAAATCTCAGACATTAATTTTGACTTTTGAAAAAGCACAAGTTTCAAGAATTAAAAATTAAATAAAATGCTTGGATTCTCATCTGATAGAAACAACTGTTGCCACCAGATACCACACATGTAACAATACAAGATAAATCCTATTTTAGACCTGAAACAGATTTGACAAAATCTTAGAAAATTCTGAAATACATTAGCATTGCGTTTTTGTATGACATACACAAATAAGAAATTAAAATTTTACCATTGATAAATTAAGATTTCTTTTATTATTATCAAAGTTTGTATTTCCAAACAATATACAGCAATGTACCATAATCAATGTCAAATATAACCTGCTTTGAAAATTTGTAATAAAATTACGGTCGGTATTTACCATCAATAATAATGATAAAAGTTGGTATTCAAAATCAATTGAACAATTTTCCATAAAAAATAATGTGCTATTATATTTGAGAACGAGCAATTTTCCATCAATAGACCCCTTAACAAATAAATCAGCAGATTTCAGCCATCAGCGGAGAGAGAATTGCCATACCTAGCTTTAGTACAGTGGATAACTTGTCTCTAATCCCTTTCGGACAAATACCGTAATTACTCTAATAATTTGGACAGTAGAAAATAATTAAATTTGTAGCTGTTTGAATTATTAGAAAAGAATGAAAATTGAAAATGATCGGTGTTCATATAATTAGGAGCAAACAAATTAAAGTATAAAATATGGTTGTAATTGAAATGGTAAATACATGTATATAAAGGATCTGTTTAAAAAAAATACACAATTTAAATTTTAAAAATACACAATTTAAATTTTAAAAATTACTCCAAATATTCAGAAAATGAAGATTTGAAACAAAAATGGTCATTTTCGTAATTTTAGGGTTGGAAAATATATTTTGTACAATTAATTTAGGTGTTCAAATTAGAGGGTTTCGATTTAAGAGTTAAGAGTAATTAAAGTAAAATAACTTTAGATGAAATCAAATCAACCACTATCATGACCGTAGCAGACAACGTACGGCAACAGACAATTGTGATTTCAGCGGAAAACCAGTTGTGCCCACTGAAAATAAATAAACCTCTGAACAAATAAATTGACAGATTTCTGGGGAAAATTCCTACACATTTCTATGATTCCTGATGCTGTGAAAGTCCGAAAGAAAGAAAAATCTTTATTGCTGACAGCCAAATATATAATTGCAGTTGAGGCTTGAAAATTATGACATTGTAGTGCAATTACTACATCTTACAACAGCTTGTTATGTTATTATCGCCATTATCTTGGGTGTGAGAGGTCTGAAGCAAAAATCGTAATTCTCCATGGGAGGACCAAAATGTCCTTCACAGCTTCTGATGTCCTGGAGTGAGGACAGACAGACTTGTGCGTATTAAAGGGATGATGTCAAGGACACAGGTGTTATTAATTGACACTTTCAAGGACACAGGTGTTATTAATTGACACCTTCAAGCAGGGATGGAAATTAACACTGGCTCACCAGCCTGGGCCATTTCTTCTGAGGCTAAATTTCTTCCAATCCTTCCTAAGGACTAGTGGAAATTCATGTCTTTTGTTATTTGTATCACTATTCGGGCTAGTAAGTTTTATAGTTACCGTAACTTTGATCCCTGAATGCCAGAGGTAACTGAAAGGCTATTATTAATTTGTGTTGTTTTTTGTGTAAGATTTGATATTTGGATCACTATTTGGACTAGTAAGTGTTAAAGGCAAGTTTCCATCCCCGCTTCAACGACATAGGTATTTTAATATACGTTGTACTCTGTCTAAATCGGCATCTCTATACCCCGACAATCTGCGTCGGTCGGCACAATATCAAAGTCCCCGCCAGCGACAGTGCACTCTTTATTAACTGAGTAATCCGGCACTCTCTCAAATCCGGCATATTATCTTGGTCCCAGCGAGTGCCGATTTAGACAGAGTACACTGTATTAAGATTTTCTCAGGAGTTTAGTCATCCCAAGACCAAGTAATCGTACTTAGATTTCACAGGAACTTGTCCAATTCTGGGAAATTCTATCGAATTCTAAAAATAAATATGACTCATTTAGACCCCCATTACAGTACATATCAGGGAGATTACTCAGAATTGGTGAACTTTTGAAAGGGCTCCTGTTTATGCAATATTTGAAGAAGAAGATGTCAGATTCTACCTTTAGATCTACATCCATCTGAATTAATAATAATAATAATGTGTATATTGATATTGTGCCAAATCCACCCTCTACAGTATGCTCAACATGCTATGTTACTACCCCGGTCAATGGATCAGCATGCTCTCACTTTGTTTCTTTTTCAACTCCCTGGGGAGAATACAAACCAAGCTGCCATTCAAGGCACTAGAAAGTTCACATTCACATGAACATAATCCTTCCGGGTACCCATTCTTTGCTGGGTGAACAGTGACATGTTTGAACTAACCAACTTGCCTATGGTGGAATCACAAAATTTTCGTTCTAACTCTTATGTACAAAGTATTTATAGTTATCTTTTTTACATGTTCTCAGTTATCTTTTGATAGCTATCACTATAAATAATAATAAAATATATTTGTATACCATAGTATTTTTATTTTGTTATGGTATGTGTTTCCAGATATCTATATCCAATGTTCAAATACTGCTTGAACATGTTGAACATGTTGAACTTGTAGAATATATGAATAATGGTTTTATTCACAGTGCAAAAAGAAATCTCAAAATATTAAATGACACTAATTTTTACATTTAAAAAAAATATGTTTCATCGATCCATTATCTCAATGGTGTATTACATATGTCTATGTACACGCACATGAATATGTTTTGTTCCCTACTTTGAAAATCACACATTTTTATTTAACAATGTTTAATATGTATTAAAAACTCACCTTTATGAAACTTTTGGATGCATTGCCTTCTGTATGCTTAGGTTGAATGTACAACAGCATTTATCTTCTTTCTATCTAATTTCTAAAGGAAGAATTCTTTCATTTTAATTTTGGTCAAATACTACTGTATGCTTTTTCACTTTTATTTTCATTGAACTGTTCACTATATACAATTAATTATTAATTTTCACATTAAATGAATATGATATTGTAATTATATTTGAGCTGTTACAATATTATCTTGAAACGTGATGTTCTTTATTAATGCCCATTTATGATTACTGTATGCATGATAAAATCGTTCGAATGATGCAAAGCTTATCAATCAAATTGCAATGGTAAATGGCTGGGTCAGGGGATGTTAATGACGTATACAGAAGCGCTCACTGTGAACTGTGAAAAAAAGTTTTATATCTATTAATTAATTCATTAATGAAAGTATACCAGAAATAGACAGCTGTTGCAAGTGTCGATAAACTGGTGCATAGTACTACTCATTGCTTTATACTAATTTATATGATAGATAAAGAATACTGCATACTTCCTTAAGTAGGGTAATTAGAAGTGCTGTGGGTGGACTATATGTAGGACGGTCCGAGAGATCAGGTTGATATTCCATGATCAGTATCTGCCGTTGTCAGTCCAATCTTCCCGACGTCCGCACATTGCAGTGAGATTGGCAGGTCTTTGGAAGCATGCCTCAACTAGATGAGATGTGGCGAACCTTTCAAGAATTGTAAGTGGATTGATGCGTTTTCTTTGTGTGTATTAACGTAACTTACTAATTGGAGAGTTCCTACAAGCTAGATTCATAATGCTATGTCAAAATTTATATAGGTCTTTTTTCTTTATGCTTGGCATTCACGGTTTCTTTTGGATGCATTATGGCCATTCTCTTCATAAAAATAATAATTGCATAGCTCTGTAGCATCTGTATATTACTTGCCTGTACACGTTCTTGCTAAGTAGTATTCATAATAATGTGTTCATGGCACCGCCAGTTGTATCTATATCTTGATTTTTAGATATCAGCGGCATATCGACATCTCGAAAGTAAACCGATACAAAGTAATCGTACTACACGACAATCAGGAGTGGTTCTCAATTCTCAAGAAAGCATTAACAGAACATGACGTCGACGTCGAGCAGTGGATCGGGGATGAAGTCGACGTGGATATCACGAAAGAACCCCCAAAGAACGCCGTCTTCTACAACAGGTGCAGCGCTTCCTCGTACATCAGAGGTCACAAGACGTCATTGGATCAAGCCAGAGGCGTCATCCAGTGGTTACATAGCCACAACAGAATCGTCATCAACGGCGAAACCGCCATCAACGTCGAGGACAGCAAAGCGTACCAATACGTCATCGCACAGAAGAGCGGACTCAACGTTCCCAAGACCATCTTCACGTCGAACCCTACATCGCAACTGATTGCGGACAACTTTGGTACAGACGCCGCTTTCGTAATCAAACCAAATCGGGGAGAGTTGGGTCTCGATGTTAGAAAGTACAACAACGTTTTCGAATTTGAGAACGAGACGAAACCTCTGAAGTCTCAGACTGGACTCTATGTCATTCAGAGATTCCTTCCTTTAACCCAAGGTCTGTACAGAGCAGAGTTCGTTGGCAAGACGTACATGTACACCAGTATCGCTACAGCGCCGTGTGATGGCTTCGATTCCTGCTTCTGTCCTTGTAACTTGCCCAAAGAAAGATTCAAGATCGTCACAAATTCCGAGCAGTCGTTCATCAAAAGTTGCACCAATTTCTTCAAAGCGACGGGCATTGACAACGGTGCCATTGAATACATTTATGACGAGAACGGCATTCCATACGTCATTGACATCAACTGCACCACTGGCTACAACACGATGGCAGAGAAGGAAGCCAACTCTAAACAAGGTTATGTTGAATTGGCCAAATACATTTACAGACGTGTTGAGCAGTTGCGCAGAAAAATACCCGTATATGACTCTATGGTTTCTTCCTCCAACAACGCGTGGCCATGGATGTGATAGTTTGCGTTGATCGACACATTTATCGTATTCCATAAATATAGTACAATCGAACTGTCACATCATACTGCATTTAGGCTACCGCATATATGTTGTTAAGTTTCAAAGAACTAATTACATAACTTAATCTCTATCATGTACAGATACAATGTCAATGATGTATGCTTCGTGTGTATTATAGTGCATACGTGTATATAATTTGTATGTTTCAAAGAACTGATAACTGAATCTCTATCATCTACAGATACAATGTCAATGGT
Organism: Lepetodrilus pustulosus; assembly: GCA_032355345.1. NCBI lineage: Eukaryota > Metazoa > Mollusca > Gastropoda > Lepetellida > Lepetodrilidae > Lepetodrilus > Lepetodrilus pustulosus. The sequence continues at coordinate 888 of JAULBP010086108.1, read as the reverse complement.
GTATGCTTCGTGTGTAATATAGTTCATACATGTATATAATTTGAAAGAGCAATCAACGTGATGTATTCTTCTAAATAAAGGCGTATACTACAACAATGATACAAACAACCATTTTCTTTTATCAACCAGCGTTCAAGTTACACCAAGCCCTTGATATACTTATATATCTACAACACGCATGCATGTGTTTATTATAGCACACATCTCTTTGCTGGAATAAATAAAGTAATGATATGAAACATCTTCAACACTGAGAAGATAACGTGACCCTAACGTGAGTATATAGAGATATGACCTTTGTTAAAGACGACTTGCCAGCGGGGGAAACATAATTTTACGGCATGCAATTATAATAATAATAATACTAATAAAATTGTTCTTCTATAGCGCAAACAATCCACACCACATAAGGTACATGCGCTTGAGTGGCTGAACAGGGGGAAAGAGAGCATAGCAAAAATCTAGCGGCTAAATAATTGTGGTTTAAGCTTGGGGCGGTATCCTATAAACTGCTTAGTCTTTCAATTGACGTGTCAGCAAAAACCTTACTTTTTAACATATTTTGACTACGTTTTCTGTATTTGGCTTAGCCAAACCTAATCAAATCTATGTCTAAAATTACAGACTAAACAGATATCGAAAACTTAGTCAAAACATGTCTCAATGTCAATGTTTTGCTGACTTAAGTCTGATCTTGAAAACAGGAAGACTTGGAGATGTGTTTGATAGTGGCAGAGAGTTGCCTAAGGAGGTAGCAACGCATCTGAAAGATACAGACACAAAAGTCTTTTACTTGTACTGAGGAACTTGGAGGAGATCATTTGAGCGGAGGGATATTGTGAGAAACTAAATCTTGGAGGTATGCGGTTTGCTGTCATACGGTCATAC
>JAULBP010085999.1:0-12359 GCA_032355345.1 Lepetodrilus pustulosus | reverse complement strand
CAGCCATTTGGATTTTGAGAAAAGAAGGTCACCAAGACAGAGCACAATTAATGGTTATGGTTATAGTATTCCCAGTATGTGTGCTAAGTATCAGGTTTTGATCCAGCTTATAATTATTGTACTCAAGCCATTAGACTGATTTTGTAGATTTGGGCGGCCATTATGGAGAGAAAGTAAATCACGAAAACCATGAACTAGCTTTTGTTAAGTGTTTAAACATTATTTCCAGTCAGTGTTCAACGCTTCATGCCTTAATCCACTGTGTCACAATATTTAGCTGAGCCACTAGCATTAGTATGTTTGGCGGCCATATTGGATTTTGAGAAAATTAGGTCACCCAGGTCGGGTACCACCATTGATTTTGTTTATACACACTATTTCCAGTCAGTGTGCAATGCCTTAATCCACTGTGTCAAGATATTTAACTGAGCCACTAGATAGCATTAGAATGTTTGGCGGCCATCTTGAATTTCGAGAAAAGTAGGTCACCCAGGTCGGGTACCACCATTGATTTTGTTTATACACATTATTTCCAGTCAGTGTGCAATGTTTCATGCCTTAATCCACTGTGTCATGATATTTAGCTGAGCCACTCGATAGCATTAATATGTTTGGCGGCCATCTTGGATTTTGAGAAAAGTAGGTCGCCCAGGTCGGGCACCACCCTTGATTTTGTTTATACACATGATTTCCAGTTAGTGTGCCAAATTTCATGCTTTAATCCAGCGTGTCACGATTTTTTACCTAAGCCACTGGACTAAGCTGTTAGACGTTATGAGTGAGTCCTGTGACATGGTACGTCACAGATCGTCATTCGTGACGTTGTAGCTGATGTCACGTTTTTCTGCTCGCGTCAAACTGCTATGACGGCATGACCACCCTGCAATGTTATAAATTTACAGAGTGATTGTCGTCAAACGTTTTGCTTTTTGCATGATCTAAAGAAGTTTCTCTCATTATTTTCTATCCCTCTTTTCATATTTTACATCAGATTAGACAAGAAATGTAAGTAAATGACAAATTTGGCACGATAAATGCAAGCCGCAAGCGACAAGTGCCATTTTGGACACGATTGTGATCACGTGATTAAAAGTAGTTCTAGCTATAAATAGAAGTGATATATCACTAGTGAGAGATCAGCCAACAGTTATGACATGGCTGATATCTCAACAGTAGTGTAATAATAGCAGATATTTATAATGACCAATTAATGCCCTGAGATTACTCTACTGAAATTACTGTTTTGAGTACGACTTTATGTTCAACTCAAAGTTTTGTTCACAAATCCCCATATGAAATGTGAGCTTGAGCATGAAATCTTACTCAAATGTTTAATAATAGCGGGACCAGGTCAATCCAGTATTGTTCATACGAGTAATTTATTGAGGTTAATGTTAAAACACTCTCTTTGTTAAACTCATCCTCTATTGTCAAGATTATTTATTATTGAGATCTAATAATAGAGTAAACCAAGAAGCACAATCTATTTCGTTTATGACTCGCAAGACATTAAATACTTACTACCAGGCGCGCTGAGTACAAGATCAGTCGGTATCAGACAAACATCCCGCATCAGCTGTGGTACCACCGACGTCATGGTGGCATCCATGTCCTGAGTGCGACCTAGCAACGTCACTTCCGTTTTGTCGGGTGGACACACACCATCCACAAGTTTGTCATAGCAAGAGTAATACATCATGTAGCGCCCGTCAAAGTGGAAGATTTTGAAAGCAACTGAAACCACCATGAATCTAGTTTATAGCAAGCCAATCGAATAACTATAGAAAAATTTATATATACTAATTAATATGGTGCAAAGAATATCATAAATGTGAAGCTATGCTTCAATACATGCATTACTAAGCGGTAAAACAGATGGTGATAGTCTCATGCGCCACTGGTGACTGGTGTTATCAATGGCTCCAACGTTGGCGCAAACCATCAAGAAATAACTCCATCGATAAATTTATGACACTCTCGAATTCATCGCTGGTACTCTTTATAAATAACTAAATGTGAAGCAGTTGCCATCCATCGATCTTTGCACGATCAACCGATGGTAACGCCAAGGGTGCATACATTAATTGTCAATATGGCAAATGCACCGACGACGATATGATACATACATTCTGATTTCATTTCAGGAAGCTCTTTATTCCATTATGTGACGGTAACGCTCTCGTAAGTGCATGATGCTCATGTATAAGAGATCGCTATGAGAGAGCGCTATTGTCTTGTAGTAGACAAAAGAGCTTGATGACACGATACCCTGCAGTATCAGCGCTACGTTCAGGCTGCACTACATTTCTCTACGAAGTGTTACGTAGTGCTGCAGTAGCCATTCAGCCAATACATGTAATACTACGTAGTACTACCTTTTATTTCCGCTTTTGAGCCTGTAGAGTTCTGTAGGAAATATTAGGAAAATCCACAGCATGAAGTAAAGGGAATGTACTGCACGCATGCGCAAACTGATTTTCTGCTATTTTCCTACGAAATTGTTCGGTCAGAAATGTAGCGGCAGAGAAATGTAGTGCAGCCTTAATGCAGCCCAGTTCTATCCAGGAAATGCAATACGATTGTACAACACGTCAGAAGTACCAGAGACAGATGTAGCTCTGACGGTATTCTATAAAGCGTACCCCAGGGATAGATGCTGTCCACTCCTCCAATGCGACTCAAGAGGTGGGAGTCCAGCTCATCATCACCTCCGTGAAGCTTGGACAGACTAGGGAGAGGATCCTGACAGAAGCCGTTCCTGAAAGTTAACAGCCAGTAGACATTAATACCAATGTATACTCATAAGGAATACCATGCTGTAACACCCTATGTGTACTCAACAGTAGACTTATTTGGGGCATTAATTTAGCTTTATACCATTATATTTTAAGATTCGTATATCTTTAATAGACAAGTGTACTTACAAATTTCCTGTATATAGTCCTTCCAGCCATTTCCGCTCTGAATTATAGGTAAAGAACACTACACATGATTCCATTTTATTGAACGTGAACCGTGTGCGGGCAACTTCAAACCAAAAACCTGCCATCTGTACGTAGGTAAACATAAATAAAATGTATTGCCTCCTAGTTCATATTAATCAAATGAAGTACAAAAGATGGTAATATACAACAATAGTTCCAATTATGCACTTCATGTTTACTGAATCTTGATCTTGAAAATTCTAAAAGATTAACGCTTAATTTACTTTATAGTAACCTCCAGTAACATGGATATCACAATACTTAAAGGCATCCCAGCTATTTATGGTTGTTTTGGACTAGTTCTTAGCTACAACTGCAAAGTAAATTCACTTGACATACATGAACTTGTGTTTGTACTTCCAAATACCTTTTCACCGCTGTATATGTACATGGTAGACAAAAGTAGTCTCGGATAGAAATTTGTCTTGAAACTTTTTATATTGTTCTAAACTAGCTATACAGCGGTACATGAAAATACATATAACAGAACACATTAATAAATAAGCACATGAACAAGACAGAGGGAGAGTATTCTATTTATTTAGGCCAACCATCTGTGATGGTATGCCTTTAATCCATCTTGAAACTTCTGGAAGATTCATGTTTCATGTACTTTATTGGAACCGCTGGTAACATGGACATCACAATACTGTTAATTGCTTTTTGTTTTCAAAACCAATTTTTACTTCACAAAACGTGAAGGCCTCACCTGCAATAACATAAAGTTTGTTGAGGGTGCGATTCCTTCAAATGTGCAAATTTTCTTCTGAATAGAATCTGAAATACGATACACATGCTAAGATAAAATAAATTAAGTCACCACACACAAATATTCACATGTAAAAATATACATACGACAAAAATATAAAAAGTGTTCATTCGTGTATGAATAATATAGTTTCCTATGACGGTGTTGAGAAACGCTTAGGAGCTCCTAAATAGGTTTAGGAGCTCCTAAATAGTTAGGACAATGTCGTGAAACGGAGGCTTACAACAAAAGAAGACTTACGTATTTGAAGACTTGGAACTTCACAATGACCTGGAAAATTGTTCGAATTAAGAACAGCGATACAACACTTTAAAACACATTCAACATTCGTTACACTGCAAATGCTTGTACAGTCCTGATCTTCGTGCTTAGCTGTTACATAATGCACTATTATACATGATATAGTCAATGCATTTCTATGCTGTACCATGATGTAATGTAGACAAAACCTGTTGAAATACACTAATTAACGATCAAATTATTTAATAATTTAAATGTTATGGAGGAAATATAGATCATTCAAGTTTCATGAGCAAATGTAAGTTTATGCTCTCGTGAATCATTGAGCTATGAGCTCCACCCACCAAAAGAGGACTTTTGCAGAAGTTCTTTATGCACACACAAATTGGCAGTATAGAAGTAGAGCGTCTGTAGCACGTCTTCGTCGATGGGAGATGGCTTTCGTGAGAATATAGACACTGACAGTGCGCTCTTCGAACACATGCCATTGGCTTGTAGATGGTAGCAGAAATACACCACCGCATGGGTGTAATCTGTATACACAATCTTCATTATAGCTGAAGTCAACAAAGGAATTTGAAAATCAGACCAAAACTGAATAATAATAATAATAAGAAGAAGAAGGAGAAGAAGAAGAAGAAGGAGAAGAAGAAGATAAAGAAGAGGAAGAAAAAACTGAATAATAATAATAATAATTAATAATAATAATAATAATTAATTAATTAATTACTTAATTAATGCTTTACTTAGCAGCGGGAAGAAAAACGAGAAGAAAACGAATCATCAAATTATGCGTATATTATTTGCTATGAGGAAATAATTATGGTCTCAAGAAATTGCTTGATTAATTTTTATATACAATTATCACTCTATTATTAAGTTTGTTATTTTGAGTTTTATTCTCATCAGTTTATAGCAGGATGAAGCCTGCACCAGTAATGAAAAGTCCTGCAGCAAACCTGCAAACCAAACCAAGGATAACCGTGGAATTTGAGTGACAAATTATTAATCAGTATGCCGTTCACATGGAAGGATCAAATGGATCAAATTGCATGAAAGGTCTTGTTAAAAAAATTACCTTGCACGCCGGTGTCCATATAAACGTAGTCCCCAGGTTGATTTTGTTGTCCGAGTGCACTCGACAGTGGAGGCATACAGAAACCATCTTGTTTCCTGGTAGTGTAATTAGTATTAGTATCTTCGAGAGAATGGAAATACTAGAGTAAAATTAATGAGGAATTATGTCCCACCATCAATGAATGGGCCTACGTAAGTAAGAATAAGGACATGTTTTGTTAATACGTTTATTTTCCCGAAATTTCGGTCATTAATGAAGAGAATGTTGAGGTTATTTATTGCCAAAAATTATATGTTATCTCTAAAATTATCTTTCTCAGTCCGCTTTAGTATGAAACGAATTAACTTTAAGTTTAATGGATAAAGTTGAAATAAAGAACTATAGCCCAGTCATAGACGGCATAGTTGGAAGCCGCAAAACAATATACTAAAAAATCGAGAAAACTTTCATATATATATAAACATAAATATACAATACCGATGGTTAGCCCATATTGGGAGCTAGATTGAACAAACTACTATTATATCATAGAATTACGCCATTTCAAACAGATATTACAGAACCATATCAATACTTTGTGTGCTATTCGAAACATTTATTACGGTTGCCTCAAATGTATCCAGTGTACGTTACTCACAAGTATCCAGCGTACGTTAGGACAGTGGACCCATCATCCATTACGTCAAATGATGACACTATGTTGTCAAGGGAGGCATTTGTTAATTCCATAGGTGTGTGCAACACTGTGTACCAGAGTCCTGCAAACTGAACGATTCCACTCACGTAAATGGAAATGCTTTAAATGGTAAAATGTTGGCATACGCTAAAAAATAAATTAAGGTCCAGCAGATATTTTGTGGGGAAGCTTTCTATCACATTACAGGTACCATTCTTCTTCCTATGAGTCTACATGTTCTAGAAGAGTGCCTTGAGTGTGGAGATGATTGGAAATTAATCGTTATTAAAATAATATAATTTAAAAAGCTACTGGTCCTTAGTTAATTTTGTTGAGTATAATTACAAGAAACTATCATCTTCCAATGATCCTCTGTGTGTGCGTGTGTGTGTGTGTGTGTGTGTGTGTGTGTGTGTGTGTGTGTGTGTGTGTGTGTGTGTGCGTGTCCGCACGTGTACGCGCGCATGTGTGTGTTTTATCAGATATTCATGTGAATGATTTTTTTAAAATTGATTGTATACGTTCCTCAGATTGAAATATGTCAGCTACCTTGCTCATGTCAAAGTTCCTCTGAGGCTGAATAAATCTGTTAAGACATTGAACCTGCATGCTTCCTGAAATTAAAAATCATAATGTAAAATCTGAGGCTACTAGCTATCTAGATTAATGGTTTTTTTAAATGATACCGTTTGTGGTTTGATTTCCATGCATTTTTCATACAAGACATGCAGTCGACTTAACTAAAATAAAATATTATGGGAAATAGGTCGACACCAATAGCGCCTCCTTGGCCGACGATAGAATTGTAATACATATACAGCATCTCCTAGACGTATTACTTCACCTGTCCCATTATTCTCGATCTCGCCAGCAATGGCAGCCTTTGTAATAGCATCTGGTATCTGGCACAGAACTGCAACATGCCAAACAGTAAGTATGATGTTATTCAGAAACATTTGTGGTAAATAAAATGACTGAATGTAGAGCGTGCATCAATTACATGCATTTGGTGTGCAAGCATTAAGATAAATGATAAGGTTATATCTCAGAATGTAAGTCGCCGAGTTTGTCGATGTGAAATTCGCTTCTGGTGTGCAAGGACCTTTACGTAGCACTCTATTACTTATGCCAGTTATTGCCCCAGCGTGATGTTTGAAACCATGTCATCTTACAACGATATTTGCAAAATATGACATACCATTTGACATGGTTTCTTGCTTTACCATTGATTGAAATACCAGAACTACTTTTGACCTATATCTCTATCCCGAGAAGCTCTGATTAGCTGGCCATTGGCGGTAGAGTATCTTGACCTACCTATATCTCGTACCCTCGGCGCAGAGTGTTCATGTAAGAAAACGTCCGACAAGGCACTCCATTGACAAAGACTCAAACAGAACGAGAGGCTCTGACCGCCCCATCGGCATCAAACTAAGTATCGTTTCTTGAAGCTTTCTTATCTACTTTTTTACATTTGTTTTTTGTAATGGGGTTTATAGTCGCTTTCTAGAATCTACGAGACCATAAGCACTCCCGTAGCGATCTCTAATACATGGCACTCGTGCACTTACGAGAGCGCTATGGTCTAGTAGCGGATAAGAGAGCTTGAAGAAACGATAGTCTAGTCATTAATGGTAGAGTATTTCTGAAACCTTTTTCAGCGTCAAGCAGGTCATTGATGGTAGACTGTCACGGCCCAAGACTCACCGTTCTCCGTGTCTTGTACGTCCTCCAATGACACGCATCCTTTTCGGACGTGGTCTAGGAGCATCAGACGAACCTCCTCCTCCACGCGCGTGTGCCTGGACAGGATCTCCACCTGCACCATGTTCTCCTTGCATGTGCCATCGCTCGCGGACTGGAAGCACCAGTAGACAATGGCCCGCATATAGTCGGTGTAGATCACCTTTATAGTTACTGCAACAGTCGGATATATAGTTACTGCAATACAGTCAAAAGCACGACCAGACATCGTTACTGCAACAGTGAGGCGGCAGTAGACACAGGACGGAACAGTCCTTGTCATAGACATTAGAGGTATTGTTTCTTTCCATTGCACATTTTAAAATATTTCTCTTTTACTTCTAATCTTAAATCTTTGGGGAACATTGCCTTTAAATTATGAAGAAAATTGATACAAAATTACAATATATTGCAATACATGCTAACTTTCTTACTACCGTACAGTAAATATCTATTGTATTTCAGAAACAGCTTTATATATTTTTAAAACAAGCTTCTAGATTTATAATTTTGATTTCTCTCGCTTAGATTAGGCTGCGTTTAACGGCTATTACTACGGTATAACATACCATTGAATTCCCCATTAGAATAATAGAAGTATCCCGGTGTGGTTGCTTCTGTCATAAATACAATCTTTGTTGGCACACAGCCGTGGATTTCCTTGCTGAAACCAGACACATCTCATAATAAGATACTGTATATTCTCAAGATGCCGTTGGTCTAGTCATTGACCCACTGACGACATTAGTCGATGGTATGTCTAAGTGCATATCAGTGGCACCCAGCAGCCTATCGGTAATGTGCTTGCTGGACTCCATCAGTTTACGCGTTATATTTGACGAGAGCACGATAATAAATTATTCTTTTATTGTCACAATACAATGTTCTTCTCTTTTTCGTTTTTATTTTTCACAATTAAGTTTTGAGTAAAATGAAAACACCGCATTTTATTTGACCGAGCCAGAAAGCCATTCAGATGTTCTCCAATACCTCATGAATCGACATATATTACACACTTATGGACATATTCATATTGTAATGTTTTCTCTAATATTTACGGTCTCCCGTTTCATTCTCCTGGCCCCGAGATAACGATGCCAGGGATCCCTTTCACAAAGCTCTCGTATACACACAGATACCTCTAAGGGGTTATTCTTCCACGAAGCTCTCATAACAAGATACCATAGTGCTCGCTCGTAGGCCTAATTATCAGCGAGAAAGATAGGAGAGCACCATGCATATTGTGTGCTTGTGGCTATGAGACCTTCGTGAAAGTGTTCCCAGAACTTACTCATATCCTCTGTAAAGCAGAACAAGTCTTCCTTCTGCTGTAATCCGGAAGTCGCGCACCTGCGACACCCAGGTTGTGTCACCCCAGATATAACGAGTTTTCGCGATACTGTGCCATACTCCTGTGAACTGTCAGATGGGCAATAGTAACATACCGTAACATACATTCCAATATAAATAATATGTTTACATTTTGTAACATATGTATAGTGTAATCATATTTGTTTTTAAAGGATCAGATGACAAGAAATGTTATTATAATCTTGACAATTGGCGCCACAAATGAACTTTTAAGTTGTATGGAATAGATCTATTGAACACTCACCCTTTTGAAATCAAAGTTTTCCTGTACGGGTATGTATTTAACTATGCAAGACGCTGTAACATCCGCTGAAATTTCAATATCAATTGTAATTATATTTATTAGTATTATCCAAATGGTATTTACATGTGACAACAATGACAATAATAGTGATAATAGCATATGTATAGCATATCCTAAAAACAAATAGCAGCATAGTTTATGTTCTGCATCATCGTCACCGTTCAACATTTAGACATCTAGTTCGAAGTCCTGTCTCCAATACTATTACTCAAACTACTACTAACAAAACCCTTTAAAGCACCTATTAGACTGCATTCCCTTTGGTTGGCCAGTCATCTAGAAGAATTCGTATGCCAAGTAATAATTCTTCCAAATGTGACTGGCATAATTTATACGTATTTAATAATGCTGTATACATGTACCCCCCATGATATAGGATGCACTGTCTGTAATGTGGCAATGCAGTTACCGTATCTTACTTGACCTTTCTGTATCAGTCGGTGTTTGCATGTTTACTGCAACATTCATCGCTACGGATATTGTGGTTTTCCTCCTATCCCAAACTGACAAGCCGTGTGATATAAGTGAAAGGATCTTGAACGCTGTTCTAAATCGCAACCAGTGTTAGCTTCTGGCCACTACTAACCATTAAGCAGTTCCCCGCTATGAGCAGCCGCCTTCAACACTTCTGGGGTAGAACAAGGGGCTGGAACAACACGAAAAATAGCGGCTAATGTTGGACTCATCAATAGTACATCCTATTAAGTACATGTATTACAAACGAAAGAAGCAAGCTTAATTGTGACTAATGTTGGACTGAGCGCTGTACAATGTCATGTATTTTTTTTCTCTTTTTTTTTGGCAAGTGAATGCAAGAGGTTCATGAAAGGGTGTCTGCCCAGTGGCCATGCCTCTTGTATTAAACGGAAAACCTTCCATCTTAACCAATCAACGGTGACGTATCGTACCTGGTGCCATCACTCGTTCTGGAGAGACGTCACAGACGGTTTTGGCGTATTTCTTCAGCCCGGCGATTTTGTCCTCGGGTATTACCCCATTCCTCGACATGATCTCAAACGACGAAGCCCTCTTCAGACACTGGCCATTTTTGGTTTCGAAGCAGTAGTACAAAACCGTAGACGTCTCGTCGAAGTATAGGACCTTTACTTCACCTGATTACACGATGCATATGGTAGACATTTATTTTTTAAGTTTATTGAAGTAAATTTGCCGTATACAGACTAAAGCAGTTTATTGAAGTAAAGTGGCTTATATAGACTCCATTGCAACAGCGCAAGACAAAACATTATATAATAATACATGTAGTACTAAATAGAAATATATCATAACCATGCTGTATACTGTAGAACTTTCTTTGAATGCAATAATTTTAGACATATGAATCTGTTACGAAAAGTGTGTCCTATTTTTTTTTTATTGTGTAAACAAACCAATATCAAAGATGGTGATGGTGGTCATGACGTTCAAAGGGTAACTTTTGGAAATTAGTAGATATATATGTATGTATATATATCTAGTATCTATACCTTGTACAGTCCAAAGGAGACTTTTGAATGTTCCCTTGGATGTGTGATTTAATGTGAAAGCGATTGTCTCCAGGCATTTGGACTCTCTGAAATAGACATAAACACATTAGCTTGAAAAAAGTTCTAGTAATAACTAAGACTATATAGCTAATAATAATAATTAGTAGTATAACCATAATAACAGTGTTTTTCTTACTTGTACTCAGTCCCTAGATAAACAGCTTGACTTCCATCTTCACTGGGGGCTATGTAGACAAGTTCTCTCTCAGCCAACACCTTCTCTCCAAACGTTTCTCTCATGACCACAATGTGCCAAAGTCCTGCCAACTGAAATAAGACAGCGGCGTTAATTTCCAGCGCCATTGAATCGGAAACCAGTTTACCGACCGCAAGGCATGAACATACAGGCATACTGTAATGTCATATAGGTGTGTCCTTTGAGGTTTCATATTTAGTCCCTGTCAAATAAATTGGTAGCAATTGGGTTTTTCTAATTTTAAAATGACCTTTTGTTTACAAGTCATCACCAATGTTTTTGGCAAGAACTGTTACTACAACAGGAACGTAAATATATATATATATATACTAGTGTATATATACACAAGTTCCTATTGTGAATAATGGGAAGGTGTGATACCGGTTCCATGAGTAAGCTGACCTACCTCTGACAGTGTGACGTTCTGTGTTACAATGTAGTCCATTTGACATTCCACCACCGCTTTGTCTGTCAGAAAGAAATATCAATGTTAGACCGTGGAAACATGTTACACTTTTGCGAAAACAATGTAGGAGCAATGCAATAGTTGTTACAATGCATGTCCATTTTACATCTACCACTTTACGATACCGCAAAAGGAATTATCAATTTAAGACCATTGTTAGAAAATTAAATGCGTTGCAGTATGAAGAATACAAGATGGAGATGCAATGGTATTGTTTTGTTAACATGTAGTGCCTGCATTTATTACCTTGTGTGAGCTCTCCCTTGTTAGCGGCCAGTATGATGTCATTAGGAATCTCGCATGTTCCTGTAAATTAAATCCATCATGGATTAAAGGATACAAGGACATGATCAAAGATGACATAGTGCTACAACCATTATCATTAGCTAGTACTCTACATCTAATATAATTTAGACAAGTGCCTGGCGGTTGACATTAGTGTTATGGCTGTCATCATTAAATCATCACGAGAGAGAGAGAGAGAGAGAGAGAGAGAGAGAGAGGGATAGATAGATACTGAGTATAAGGAGAGGAAGGGAAGGAATGAATATAGAGATACAGTATATAAAGACTATGAGAAACATATGCAGATATATTGCCATTCAAGATATATAGTTTCACAATGTTGTACCCAGGTTTTGATTTAACCCCTTAAGGCCCGGTGACTTGTACAGAGGTCAAGCACATAATGTGCTCGTGTGTTTGTAATATAACTCAGATTAAATTAATATTTGTGTGTCTTGTAGATGAATAACTAACAGTTGTAATTATATATGTTTTAATATATATAAAATAATTTATTTTATAGTTCATAATGCTTTTATTTAAAGCAAATTTGACTTCTGTAAAAGTCACTGGCCCTTAAAGGGTTAAGATGTAATAACATATACTCAACAAAACAAATTAAAGGCCAGTACATATTTTGGACGTATTTTCGTTCATATTATATTATTGCAACAAGTGTTGGCCAGATATAATTTCGTAA
>JAULBP010085891.1:0-12360 GCA_032355345.1 Lepetodrilus pustulosus | reverse complement strand
GCCCCCGTGGGACGGGATTTGAACTCGGTACCTTTTGCTCCGAAGTCCAACGTTCTACCACTGCGCTACATCCCGCCCCCATCTTGCCACTTAAAACTACACGTAGTAAACGCCATGGAATTATTCAATAAATCCGTTAAAGGTTTATGTTTGTAACACTTATTATTTACAAGAACGCCTTGAATGTAAGGTTATTGTCAAGTTATTAATTAGGCTAAATTAACAACACCAACGGACCAAAAATTCACTCACAAATGCCCGCCCATATAAACAATTAATATTTTAAAATACATATTTTTTTTCTTATTTTTTCCCTTGACATTCTTTCATTCTTCTCCTCCTACTCATCATTCTTCTCCTTCTTCCCATTCTTTTCTCCGCCTTCTTTTCCCTGTTCTGCTGTATACCTTGTCTGCTAACCAATATCAACTACCACCCACATTACTGTCAATGTAACAGTTGCTTATAAATATGCATATATAATTCTGTTTAGTACATAGACACTTGTTGAGAGGGTCAATGACGATTACAACGTGATCGTGTACGACTATTCAATAGTATTGGGAATCCATAACAGAGCTTGCATTTAAGAATTAAACAACAAAGGCAGGATCAACAGTGAATGCTACTTCTCTAGATCTCCGATTATATTAATATCGGATTGTGCGGCCGCAAAATTATTATTATTTTAAATATATAATTTAAAAATAAAGACCATCTTGTATTTAACCTGTTGATAATAATTTTAATACTACATTCGATATGAGCAATATATTGTTATTCGACAATTTGTGATTATTATTTTGTTTTTGGTATTTAAATAACATCTCGATGTATCCATGTTCCTAGCTTAATATCATTAAACAGCCATTGATCTACCTATAACTGTATTGTCTTAGTATACAATCAGAATAGCGACAGGACACATCTGTTGTTTTAATCAATGGGATAATCTCAGCGTGCATACTAATATTGAACTAACCATAAATCTGAACAATCTCGCATTTCTATTCTGAACACTCGGACCAACATTCTCCGTGCGCGTAAGATTTGAAATCGTCGGTTTTTCATTTATTGGATAATATTGTTTCAAAGCAAAAGCTATATAAGTGTGTTTTGAGAATGGAAAATATGTGTACACTACCCCGGGATTAGCCTCATATTATTGTATATGCATTCTTGGGCAGCAGTATGGGTCAACAGCTTGTCACTTCTCGCAACGTGACCATACACTTTGTTCTCATGCCACCAAGTGTTCCTTTTCTAATCAAAATATTTATATTGTTGGCATCCACCTTCCTCATTCACTGCTTTCCGGGAGACGGTTCTTGCAAACCTAACGACTGCATCCTCCAAGACTGGCAGCGATGGAAAGCCTGCTCGCAGAGTTGCGGCAACACCGGTACTAGAACTCGAACCCGGTTGATCCTGGACCAAGCCCGTTGCGGCGGTTCCTGCGACTCCAATCTTCTGGAATCGGAACCTTGTAACCGGAAGTGCTGCCCTAGGAACTGTTTGATGGCGCATTGGTACGCATGGTCCTGCCACTGCTCGACCACGTCCTGCGAGGACCCCGGAAATAGAAACGTCTGCACGCGATTCCGGAATCGGATATACCCCGCCGACTGCGGCGGGTACTGCGACGACAGACTGACGGAGAAGACCTGTAACAAGTTATGCTGCTACAAGGACTGCGAGTACGGGTTCTGGATGGAGTGGGAGAGCTGTATCGGGCAGTGCGAGCAGATGGGGACACAGATCCGGGAGAGGTCCATATCCCGGAAGTCGGAGTGTGGCGGAGACCTCTGTCTGGGGATTCCCAAGGAGGAGAGGGAGTGCAAGGGTCCGTGCTGTCCAGTGGACTGTATCCAAGGGGAGTGGAGCCTATGGTCAGACTGTCCAGCCACGTGCGGCAAGGCCAACCTGACCAGGACAAGATACGTAGAAGACCCGCAGTGCAGCGGGAAACCGTGCCAGGAGCCCGTACGCAAAGACTTCAAAGAGTGTGAGAAGTACAACAACGTAGACTGCAAGGTAGGGCATAGGAAACTTGGCATGGCCAATATATTGTGTTATAAACCTATAACTAGTCACATTGGAGGGCATTTGACTTCAATAGTAATGTTTCTTTTCTTTTGGGAAAACAATTGCCTCTAATTAAATGTGAAAAAGAAATAAATGGCAATACATTGCCTATAAACTACATTAGATGTATATTTAACCATTTGGACCGGAATTCGTTTCTTAGTGTTCATGTCCATTAATGATTATTATCAGTTGCTATTTCTAGATTTCCTGGCAATCACACATCTTTAGGCAAATTGGGGAAACAGTTAGATAATTACTACAGTTTCCAAAAGGAAATTTAGCACTTTGTACATATTTATTGGGGGGTTAAATGGCGAAAAATAAAACACAAAAAAAACCCACCAAACAACGATTAAATAACAAGTTGGGTAGGAATAATTAACGGCTATTTCCCCATACATTTGACATTGTTATATCAAAGAAGCCCTAATAATAATCATCACGGAAGATCAATTAATCAGAAAAACTTCTCATTGCCGTTAATTACCACAAATAATTGAACTTCCCCAGTGCAAAAGAACTTACATCATGTATAGCTTTTCCGATGCTAAGTAATCTTTGGACAAAGTATAACAAACTTCTAACCATAAAATTAAAAGTTCATGGAAACTAACTTTTCGTTGATTTAAGAAAGTTTGTAGTATTTCTTAAAGGTCCCTTTCTAGAACGTTTCAAACAAAATAAAAATTATTGACTTGTTCCCTAAACTGAATCTTGAATCAATTAAAGAAAGGGATTTATGTAAGATAACTAAACATGAATTATAACGAAAGTCCTCCCGAATGATATATAGAAGCAAACGAAACAAGTAGGAACATTTTCTATTTTGCAAACTTTTGCTACGAACATTAGTTCGCATCCAATATGCATGTAACGATGTAAGAACCTAATATTCGCGTATAGTAGCCTATAGTATATGTCTAGCCCTTTATAGACGTCAATGATCGACCTTTGTGTACAGCATTTGTTTCTCTTAGGACTGAGTTGTCAGCCTGTGTTCCAAACACAGACAGGTCGATCACAGTTGATAGAAACATCTGGCTGATGTGACCATGATATATTATCATATTCGTATCATATTTGATAATGTCTTACTTCCTACAGTTTTGGCTGCTTGAGATAAACTTCTATATATGATATCATTAACATATATAAAAACGTATATTGTACATTCTATTTCCCAGTAAATTCGTAGCAGCATGTTAAACATATTGCATTCATGACATTGTCTTGACTGCATATGAAATAATCCAATTTTCAAAGATGCCCTCCGAACAATTTGCAATTGTTAGCTAAGCACAGCAGTGTGCAGCAATTTGAACTCTTTGTCGTGGTGCATTGTATTCTGGCATCAGATACGCACCAGACTGAACCGTGCACTGCAGGCTTGCATCTTTCATCCGTGTTCATGAATAAATACAATAATGCCTTACATTACTGGCGACTCCTTTGGCTTTGTATGTATAGTTTGATCTATGACTTAAATCCAGTAATATATGCGTATTACAGAAAGCTAATAACGATCTTTGCGATTGTTCTCATGATGTTTACCAAGTTCTGGATTATAATACCAATGCACTGTTGTACATGAAACCTCACGATTTACAAGAACACATTCTTGTATATTGTTAGATATTTATTATAACCACAAGCACAATCGATGGCTTAGGGGTAAATTGTCATATGAAGAAAGAATAACGATTAAAGCGTAGTGTGTGTGCTTATTGTGACACCTTTAGATAGGCTTTTTCTTTTTTCTTCTTTTTTTGTTGTTGCGGGTTTAGAGTCGCTTTCTAGAATAGATCACTAACATCACGACTTGTCAGTTTAGGGCAGGAGGAAACCCGCAACATCCGTAGCTCTGAATGTGAGCACCCGCTGGTACTGACAGACCAATGACGATAAACTGTAGTGCCACTCTACAGACAGTACATCCTATCAATATCGCATCAGAAATGTAACTTCTGCGAACATTGAAGCCATGTTCCCCAGGCCGAGTTCCGAAATGTGGTAGATAGCTTACCCATAAAATAAAATACATCTCGGGCAATATTTTATTTTGTTGACGTTGAGTATAACATACATGACCCACAGATGTCAGCCTGGTCGGCGTGGACCCAATGCGAGCTTCTCAACGGCTTCTGTGGCCCGGGTACACAGGAGAGGGTACGGAGTATACTGGTTGATGCCGTGTGTAGAGGAACGCCTTGTCCGACCCTCAGCCATGTAAAGAACTGCTCTGGCCCGTGCTGTGTCCGAGATTGTGTGGTCAAGGAATGGACACAGTGGTCATACTGCTCTACCGACTGTGGCAAGGGACTGAGGTAAGTTTGACCACCTGCTGTGGGCCCCGTTGCTCACACACTGGTATATGGTAGTTTGAGTTGGGATTAGATACGTCCCTGATGTACATGTATAGCAAAGGCATTGACAAAGATTAAATTTAATTCTGTACAGCCAACTTGAATACTTAATTTTACTTCATCTTGTACCAATTCTTATTTAGCCAGGGTATGTATTATATCACATTCACAACCAATTGTCATAGTTTTAATTTCTTGATTAAGTAGGTTAAATGTCTGCAATGCAGTAGGCATACCAATGATTCCGTCCTATGTGAACAGTGGTAATGACACGAATCCCAACCCATCATCATGGGACGTATAAAAGCACATCATGACCCTTCGGCACCAGCTAGCCACTACTCGTGATACTGCTACGAAATAACCAATACTAACGTAAATGATTTTGTGCAAGGACTGTAGTTCCGCTTTGCCCAACAATGTTCAGGAACTGTAATCCACGTGAACAGACATGCGCACGAAGCCCACGTTAAAAACTGGCTGTCTGAAATCGTTGATACCACAGCCAGGTGCCCGTCACAAATATTGGAAACCCTCGTAATACTTTTTTGGGTTTCCGATATTTGTAAACAGGCACCTGTAGTTTCACAGTCAAGCAAGTTTGATATTTTGTCAGTGCATTGTGTATGACAGCTCAAAGTTCTAGTTATGTCCTTTTCAGTTTCCATACCTAACCACATAAAAAACGCGGAGATTCTTCGAGATCGTTTGCATTGATTTGCGCTCCTTCATGCCTTCTGAAATAATGGCATCATCCATGTTGATATTTTAGACTGAACCAATCATGCTTTGCGTCGCAGACGACCCTGGAGATTGTGTTTTACAGTATTTAATTTGTTTAGCCAGCGGAACCGCACGGTAACCACGCAACCAGACTGCAATGGTGCTGCCTGTCCGGAGTTGCTGCAGAGCAGGGACTGCGAAGAGACCGCCCAGCAGGACTGTACCTTCACCGCGTGGACTGTGTGGACGAACTGCAGCACGGACTGCGGGGAGGGTGTCAGGATGCGCAGCAGGACCAAGATGACGCCAGGATACTGCGGAGGTGCGTGCGTCAATGACGTCACCGAGGACAGCACCCACTGTACATCGACGGCCGCTAGAAGGAACTGCGAGGTGAGAATGACCTTTAACCTGCAGTAGGTACAGATGTCCTGACATAACTGTGCTTCCCAGTAATACTAGCAAATAAATCTTTGTAAAAACATGCCACATATGGGTGAAATATTCCCAATGCTATAGCTAAACACTAATTCAATCAATAAAACCTATTTAGCATGTTACCAAAGCTTTTTAGATGAGAATCCCTAATAAATAATCATATACTGTACATGTACATGAAAATCACTAATAAAATCATATCTTGAATTTATGAAATGGTCATGCTGATAGTTTGGGCTTAGGTGTATGATCTAATTTATACCTGGACTACAGTACGACCCCATCATGAAACGGGCCTGCCCTGTAGCACAGAAGGGTTGTAGCCTACAATAGTTGTAAGTCTTACTTTAAGTCTTTGAGGTCTTACTTTTCCACCCATTGACACTGAGGTATTTCTACAGGTACCAACACTGAATTCAAATACCTTAGCTTATAAACCCGAATAAATATTCATTTTGATAATTTTCACAATGACACAATTAATGCAGCTCCTCCTGCATAAACAATGACACTTCCCGAACCGATGCTCTGCCCGCATACACAGCGATGGAAACTTACCCATAAAACTTACTAGCCTGAATAGTGATACAAATAACAATCGTTTACAAAAATCATGAATTTCTACTAGCCCTTAGGATACGTTTGGGAGAAATGGCCCGGGCTAGTGGGCTAGTGTTAATTTCCATCCCGGCAAGAGGATCATGTGCTGTACAGACAGTGTATGCATCACGTGCTGTTTGTAGCACAGTAGACTAGATGAATGTACAAGTGATTTCTTCGAAGAGCGCAGTCGGTAAGGCCTTTAGCTCATGATTCTAAATTTGGAAGTTAGAGTTTGATCCTGACTAATAACAAGGCTTAAAAGTGTTCAAAAATACATGTGATTAGAGACTTCGTCCACTCAGGAAGGCACGAGCTGACATAGTAAGACCTGAACTTGACACATGGACTGAGCCTTGAGTTCTTGGTGATAGAAGGCATGCCAGAAAACAATAGAATGACATCATAGGAGGTTTATATTTGTAGCGGGTCCTGAAATTTTGACTTACAATCAATTGTAGCTACTACTGGTCTTTCGCAACATGGTCCAGGGTATTTTTAATTGTCATGTACAAGTCTAAGATTTCTGGACGTAATTTTTTTTAATTTACTCACTTACTCGAAGCTCTCATATCCACAATTAGACCCTAGCACTCTTGTTAGTGCACAATCCCCATGTACATGATGTATGGGAGATCACTATGAAAGCACTTATGGTTTTGTAGTAGATAATTATGAGACCTTCATGAATTGATGCCTTGACACATTAACACTTTGATTCTGGCACTGCCTGCAACAAGTGATGAGATTTAGTGGACGGTTTAGGTGAGTCAGTGGACCAAATGGTCCAAGTGTATTCGCAACTGCAATGGAGGCGTGTCCAACAGGATGAGGACCATATTGAGGAATTCTGAGTGCGGAGGGATGTCTTGTGCTATCCTTACACTGCGTGTGAGTTTCAAAGATTATTTCCATGCTCAAGATATGCATTGGCAAGGAGTCGCGGAGTTACATGGACATGATTTTGCTGGGTTCTGTATGCCATCATTTCCCCACTGCTGAATATTCCCCACTTAACATGCCCAGCAGCATTGTCTTGACCAAATCTAATTAAAATAAATCTTGGATTTTTCAGGTATTCTCCTAAACCAAGATCTAATGACTCTCCACTAGGACATTTCAAACTTTTAAGATTTAACCAATTGCCATTTGTGAAATTGGAGTGATACACAACCCAAAGCTAAAATGTACAATTGTAAAGCAAAAGGCAATGAAATAAGATGCACAATTCAAAGTTTTGATCAAAGGATTTCTGATTCGATAATTCAAGAATGGTATTGCTAGGTCTTGGTTTTGGAAAAGAGCCGATAAAATAAGATGCACCATTCAAAGTTGCAATCAAAGGATTTCTAATTGGATGGTTCAAGAATGGCCAAATAGGACCTTCAAATTGGGTATCGCTAGGTCTTGGTATTGGAAAAGAGCAGATAAAATAAGATGCACCATTCAAAGTTGAGATAAAAAACTTTTGGGAGGTCAAATGGACAAACACTACAATAGGATTTTTTTAGATCTTGATATTGCAGATTATTGATAATGAACCCAAGATTTAAATTTTAGTTCGATTGGGTCATGACGGAAGGTTCCCTAACTTCCCAATATGTTTTGTTCTTGCCTATCTTTAATCAAAGGTCTCTGCATGGTCAAATTGGGGGGACTGTGAACGAACCTGTGGGGGAGGAGCCCAAAAGAGGAATAGAACTGTGGCTATAAACTTGGAGTGTGGTGGGCAGTCATGTCCACCTCTAGTCGTAAGTTCATGTTCCCCGCATCACACATGCGTAGCTTTACCTATTAAAGGCTCATGTTCGGCTTAACTATAGTTGCTCTGGAACCATGAGTTGCTATGTCCCCTTGTGCAGAATTTAAGTCTAGCACTATGGGAAGTAAAAAAACAAGGAGTTACAACAGAGTTCAGTCCTTTTCTTGCAAAGATGCATCTATAGATTCCCGTATCTCTGAGTAGACATTATTTGCAGTCCAGCAAAAGCTGAAAGCAGTCTTACATGCTTCGCCAGTACTATGGCTAATTTGACCATGTAGAGAAATATGTACAGCTTTGCTTAGCTTTCAACAGGTGGGCAACATGCAAGCTTCTATTGTGCAATGAACACTGATGCCTATATTAGCTATTCCTTTACCACACCTGAAACCATCTGGAGATGTCCCCATGCCTTTCCCATGTATATAGTATATGTTATTCATTCATGCTCTACCAAATGTGTAAGGAGTGAAACATGATCAAGATGACTTTTTGTTAGTGATGCACATACCGGTATATAAGTGGATTTACATTATTGATCAATCACACTATGATCCATTCTTTGTGACCATGTTATTTTATAATGGTGAGGTGCGTAATCTTGAAAGTTGCTTTAAACCCCAATTAAAAAAAACCCACAATAATTTTATTTGCACATTCGAATACCAGAAGACTTTTGCTTTTAAGGTTTCATGATACATAGTTGAATATCTGTATTATTATGTTAGTGATTTATTGGCCTTTTTAAAGACGTGTGCACATACGGTAACATTTATATAATTTCCTATGGTCCAGGAAAGGACTAATGGGTGTCACCCAAAGTGCAGTCAGAATTGTAAAGATGGAGTCTGCTCGTGCAAAACTGGCTACAAGATGATGGGCGACGGATACAAATGCTCTCTTATAAAATGTCATTGGCCAACTAGTAGGGCATGTCCATCTGAACTGGAGAAGGTGAAGATGTGCGACAGCATGATGTTTGAATGTCCACATGTGAGTTGTAACTTGTACTTGGTCTGTTTTCAATTAACAACCAATATAGTTATAATCCCATATACAAAACAGTCTAGACTGAAAATTGTGATTCCTAAAATTTCCATACAATTTTGAGATATGCAAGAATCAAGGAATCCTCATTACACAGAGTCTGTGTCTGCTTATTCTTACTCTACAGTGGTGTATGTTTAAACAGTTAAAAGGACTCGTACACTATAAGCTTTTAAAAGATGACATATTGCTGTTCTGACAAGTATTTCACTGATAATATTTTACAGCCATATTTTTACTGCTGAATATTTCAGGGACAATATTTTGGCAAAGAATGTCACACCGGCAAATGCCATAGAAAAAGCTTTGAAGCAAAGGGATCACCCAAAACAATAAAGTGTCTTGAGAATGGCACATGGACTACAAACAATCTATACTGCGGACCCAAGAACAGGGCACCACTTGGGGTAACTTTAGTAATATTTTCTTGTAATATTTAAGCTTCTATAAACATGCATTACCTGGAGAACAGTATACAGTGTACTCTGTCTAAATCGGCACTCATTGGGACCAAGATAATATTCCGGATTTGAGAGAGTGCCAGATTACTCAGTTTATCAAGAGTGCACTGTCGTTGGTCGGGACTTTGAAATTGTGCCGGTTGATGCAGATTGTCGGGGTATAGAGATGCCGATATCGAAAGAGAACACTGTAGTAGGTCAAGACATGTGGCTTGAGCTCCGGTCCATCTCATAACAAACAACCTTAAGAGGTGCTACATAATGTTTCCTGGCTTGACGCTCACCTGTTAACCCACACCATGCTGGAGGTGCCCTGAGAGCCGTGTCTGCACCTCATCCAGCAGAGAAAGAGTGAAGTAAGACTGGTCTGCTCGGAGTTGGTTACTAATGTGTCTGAGTTGGTTACTAATGTGTCTGGTTACTAATGTGTCTGAGTTGGTTACTAATGTGTCTGAGTTGTTTACTAATGTGTCTGAGTTGTTTACTAATGTGTCTGAGTTGGTTACTAATGTGTCTGAGTTGTTTACTAATGTGTCTGAGTTGGTGACCAATGTGTCTGAGATGTATCCATGTTCTAACTGGAGGAGGATAATCTGTGAACTAGCACCAATGGTCGGTGGAAATTTGGCCTAATCCAAGTAGGGAATGTGCACAATAAAGACCAGGCTAGCCATGATATTGGTGAAAGAATATGGAAAGTGGCCTTAACAGGGCTCTCCATGATGGATTAGGCACAGACACTGTTTTAGGGCATCTCCGGTTGCCTGCAGCAGGGAGAGGGTTAAACCCCAATTCAACCAGACAACCAAGCCATGTATTTTTACTACATGTATATGACATTTCATTTACTATATTATGATGCTTTGTCTATTATTAGAGATTATTAACCGAGTGTCTTTAGATACCCGAAATATGCTGCACTTAGGATAATCTTTGTGACTTAACATAGATCATTACTGTTCTTATCGTGTCAATTCTGAAATAATATTCGCAGATAGATACTAATGCGACGGAAATAGACGAGAACTGGCCAGTGGGAACATGCTTCGCCATGCTGACCACTCGAGTGGACAGTGAACCGTACGATCGTCACACATACACTCTCATTAAGGACGACAGTGGCCGCGTTGTAATCAAAGGCAACAAACTATGTCTCAAAGGACAAGTGAGCTATGAAAATGAATCGACAAGAAAGTGAGTTCAACATGTTTTTGTCATAATTTATATATAATGTAGCATTAGGAACACAATTTTGAGCAAGGATTTGGTGCAGTGTAAATGTGCACATTGTTATATATTATTATTAGTAGTACTACTGTAGTAGTAGCTGTATTAGTATTAGTAGTATATATTAGAGACCTTTTTATTTTCCATAGTTTATCTACAGCTGCGACAAAATCATGTGACGTAATATGCAGGAATTCTCGTGTTTGAATTTGAACGTGGAAAAACTAATTGTCTTATTGGATCATTGATGTGTAACGGTAACATAGTTTGATGAAAGGTTAGCAGCCAGTGCTCACAGATTTAATCTTACGGATGTTGCAGGTTTCCTCCATCCTAAACTGACAAGCTGTGATATGTGAACTAATCTTGAAAGCAGCTCTAAACCCAAATTAAAAATTAAAAATATAATTAAAATATGTCATTGTTTTTTAGATTCAATGTGATGATCAAGTCAACCGATCGAGATGGAGAGTATGTTACCCACATATTTCAACTAACGGTGCTCAATGCTAATGATCCACCAAGATCTGCAAAGGTATGGACTACACACAATGTTAATTTAGCATATGAAATACATGTGGGTTGGTTGGACTTTATGCATTAGTATAATAACCATCATTATAATTACCATCATTATTATCATCATCATTATTATTATCATTGTCATACTTCTTATTATTATTATCATTACCATAATTATCATTATCATTATTATCATTATCACTATCATCAATATCATTACCAGCATTATCATCACCATCATTATCATTACCATCATGGTTGTTGCCATTATCATCATCATGATCACCATTATCATTACCGTCATTATCATTACCATAATTACCATTGCCATCATTATCATTATCATTGTTATTATCACCACACAGCTGGTGCCAGACACGATACCGGAGAACAGTAGAGAGGGCAGCGATGTCGGCTGTCTGGAGATAGTGGACGATGACCCAGGACAAACCATGTCCGTCTTCTTAATCAGCTCCTCCAAGAAGAGGTTTGAGCTCACCAAGAAAAACAACAAGACTTGTGTTAAGGTATGGTTAAAGGCATACAAACATGGTAAATGTTAATGTATATCATGGTCAAATGTATTTTACCTGAAAGTATGTACACTTGAATTGGGCATCAAGCTGCATGTTTTCATTTAAAAATAATAAATAATTTGTTATTGCAAGATAACAAATACTGTAATTCTATATTATTGACTTTTAATGTTCAACTATTATTGATTTGATTGATTAATTTAATGCTGTACATCATTGCTGGAATATTTCAGCCATGCATTAAAATGTTAGATTACTATTAGACATGTTAGACAATAAAACAAGCATGAAAACCCATACAAATAGCTGACAGAAAGCACATTTTATGTTAATAAACCTGTTGAATTTCAGTATACCCATTTCGTTTCACATGCCTTATATTTATTGTATTATTATTATTATTATTATTATTATTATTATTATTAATATTATTTTTATTATTAATATTATTTTTATTATTATTATCTTTCTTATTTAAAAAAAAATCCAGTTGGCAGCTATCTCTGACCCACGATGCTACACCATTGGAGGTAATCACTGTGCACTGGACTTCGAAACCCGGAAGACCTACTCCATCACTGTTCTAGTGGAGG
>JAULBP010085786.1:0-12361 GCA_032355345.1 Lepetodrilus pustulosus | reverse complement strand
ACAGAGAGAGAGAGAGAGAGAGAGAGAGAGAGAGAGAGAGAGAGAGAGAGAGAGATTCAATGTATACATTGTATGTGAGGTATGTCACTTTAGAATATTATTTATATGCAATCATGCATTACATATTCAATATAAATATGGATCAAGGTCACGTTCCTGAAACGACATCTGGAGTAAACTGTTCATGATTCCATTATACTGTTTGCTCACCGACTTCTATGTGTGCAATGATGTAAGATTTTGTTTGATATTCACCCTGGTGTTTGTTTGTCAACAAATAATCCAGCCACCTTTGACCCCTACGCTGCTGAGCATAATGGACTCTCCCGAGCAGGTTGCAATGTTATATTTAGACCCTCTAATTTGTAAATATGGCGCGATGTTATTTCTTTACGGGCCTGGCGGTCAGTTGTCTGTCGTTTCTAAGTTTGTAGTGCTCGGAGTTACTGGACATTTTAAGATGGGATTTGCTTAAACTGTTAGTGAGGTAAGTCTCTTTGTATTTCCTTGTCGTCTATCGAAAGCAGCTAATCCATCAAGTTTTCTCCACTTTGAGTTCGAGTGGCCTCCCCCTCAGTGAAGTCAATCAAGGGACAGGTGTCAAATCACCTCGGTGACTTACAGTGGCTTATGTTTTATCCCTAATGTGTCATCACTTCTCTCGATGTACGTTCATCAATTTTGCCTAAGTGGTGGTAAAGACGCACTGGATTTATATATGTTGGGACGAGGCAAATACAAATCTACCTGTGTTAGGTAAAACTCAAATAATGGTGCTTTCTTGACGACTTGCACAGTGGTCTTTGTGTCATTGTCTGAACGTCCTCTGTTGTCAAAATTGAATATTTGTAATATTATGCATACATTATGTAATGCATGACACTGTAATATTAGCGTGTAGTATTGGAAAGAGCCATGAATGCTAAATAATTGATTTAGTTATTTTTAGAACATTTATTATCACCAGTTTTACATCCGTTTGTCTGCAGGGTGTATTACTGGAAACCACTCAACTGAAATGAAATCATCCCAAACGCAGAATAATACTGTTGATCAAATGTAGATCGGAGATGATTATTCAAATTCAATTAGTCATGCATATTGGTAATGGAATCCAGGGATCGAAATTAACACTAGTCCGCTAGCCCAGGCCATTTCTCCCAATGCTAACTGTATCCCTTGGACTAGTAGAAATTCATGTCTCTATGACTTTAGTTATCAGTAGGACTAGTAAGTTTTAAAGTTAATTTCGATCCCTGGGTATCGATGCTCATAATTATAAATAAATACACGATTAGAACTAGTACATGAATGTATCATGTTAAATACCTGTATTATATTGAAATGGAAGGATGCATATTTTATTTTAAATAAATCGAACTATTAATCTACTATAACCCAGATAACCACTGATAATTGTTGAGCTTTGTGTCTGGATGGGCGTCATTGGTTGCCATCAGCAGGAAGACTGTACAGTTAACATGGTTAACAATGGTTAACATGGTTAACACAGCTATTTATCAGCCCTCCCCCTGCCTCCCATTTATTATTGTTGATTTCTTCATGTCTCATATAGATCTCAGGTACCTAGAGGAATAATTTAAATGAATTAATAATGAGCAGTCTAAGATTAAGTAAATCAGGATTAATTATTCAAGTGTTCTGTCCCTTTAATTAAGGTCACTTGAAGTGTTAATCATGTCGTTATCTCTGTGGGCAGTCCATCTCAGACTCATTACGTTGAATCAATTCCAAACTCAGACTGGCGGAAGACGAGTGGTAATGGAGGAAATTTACACAAAAGGTGGAAATCAATCACGAATGTCAGTGCCGAAACAATAACGTAATGATTTTTTTTCTTTGTCGCAGCCTTGTAGAACACCTTCCACATTTCCACTCGATGTTGTCCCATGATAAAATTCATCTGTGTCAATATTGTCCCCGTCGTGGGCACGTGGTCACATGATGTATTTGACATGTTTGAAAAGGCCAGACGATCAATTAAGGGTACATAGCATGTAACCAAGAAGCGGGTATCAACGCTGACTGCATCATGTGACATTGTCGGTGACATAGTCGTGTGTCGTGACACAGTCTCAGGATGTTGACAGAAATGCAGTCGATACGACATCTGCTTGGACTATTGATCGAGGAATTGTTTATACTATTTAGACTTGTGACTATATCGTGTACACAAGATTACTGAAATGAAGATCTTTGTGGAAATGACAGCTATTTAGCTATTAATGATTACCGTATGTTTATTTCTACATGAACAATGTGCAGTGTTAGAAATTAAAAAGAAATATATTAGGAGGCCATTTTCCATAGGCCTAACCATCAGTAATCATCACGATCATAGCACAGTAATCATGGTAATTAGTAAAAATTTGCTGCTTTTCTTGTTCGCTTTCAAATCTAGATTAACGATATACTTGTTCACATTCTTTAAAACAACCCCGGGCTCTAGACGAACATTTTGATCTACTTGCCTGCAGGGTTAGTCAAGGCAAGTTGCAAAATCACTAAAGGTGTTATATGTTTTAAAAAATAGGTTATCGCACAGTGCAATTTAACTTGCCCATTTACGTTGGGTATATATTTTAGTTGAGGGCCAGACAACCAATCAGGTGTCCAGACTAACATTTTGAGTTACTTGCCTGGATGTAGTCCGGGCAAGTTGCAAAGGCACCAAAGCATCTATAATTATGTTTAAAAAATAGGTTGGCTGCAGTGCAATTTGACTTGCCCCTGTACATTCGTAACATTGGGCATACGTCAATCCAGAGCCCTGACCAATGACTGCTCATTTGACATGTTTCACCAACCAGTTGGTCAACGGAGCATTGCATTTTACCTTTATTATATATTATAATTATTTAATATTGTATTATTGAATTTGAAGGGGCATGCTTTTTTTTCTGTAGAACTAAAATTAAACATTAAGGTTACATAATGATTAAATATTGCGTCATGACATTTAAAGTCAGCATTACCGTATTCTCATACCATTATCCTACTCACATGATCACATTTTTATATGATACCATAAAACCCATGTCCGAGAAGGCCAGTTGTGTTGGTTGGGGTGGGGTCGGTGGTGGTGGGGGGGTGTTCACATGTCAGAGTGTTCGGTTAAAGTCCGCAATGGAATCAGTGGTGTGGAAAATACGGGTGTTTTCTCTACGATATTAACCTGGGATCATACACATGACCCCATGTTGGATATGATCACAGGTGATCACTGGTCACGGTAGTCCGTCATGCTGGTCTTTATGGATGATATCACACTGGTCTTGTAGCTACAATGTTACAATGTTTATATCACTGTATTATTTGTATTATGCCTGTAGGGGTCTGGTTTGGTTTAGTTGACAAAGTTATTACATTGTCATGATGATGTAACCATTTATTGTTACTATGTTACACAAGATGCTATTTACTGTACTATGTATTATTGATAGTATATGTATTGTAACATAGTTTATTAAATGATACATTTGAAGTTATATTATTGTAAGCCTGTGTCTCATTGAAAATGATGGAATTTAAACAAAATGACATCAGATATTTGATTTTACATGATTTACTTGTCTTAGTCCATTTCTGATCAACTTATTTTGGAGTTATTTATAAATACTTATTTATTTCTTTTATTAGAGCTATACTAGCTAGCAGGCTACAGATACTAGTAGATAGCAGGGTATACGTATATACGCTACTATGATATGGTCAAGGCTTGGCAAGGATTAGCTGACCAGTGACATTCCTTGGACATGTACAGTGTCCATCCCTGAATGTCCATCCTGTGTGACCATCCCTGAATGGCCACTGCTCTTACACATTCCATGTGTAATTGAATCCAGTGTTGCTGTGTCGTGTGATGGAACAAGTACATATTATTACCATCATCATCATCATCACCATCATCATCATTTTTATTATTTTCATTGTCGTCGTCGTCATCATCATCTCCAACATCATCGTCATCTCCAACATCAACATTGTCATCATCATCTCCAACATCAACATTGTCGTCATTATCATCATCATTATATAATTTCATCATCATCATTGTCAACACCCCACCCCTCCACAAACACCACCACCCCATTCCTCATGTCATTGTAGTCATTATCATCAACATCATCTTCATCATCATCATCATCACTGTCATCATCATATTAATCTTCACCATCAATTTTATTATCACCATATTCATCATCACCATCATCACCCTACTCATCATTGCAGTCATTAAAAGACTCATCATTATCGTCATTATCATCTTCATCATCACAACTGCCATCAGCACCATAATAAGTATATGAATAGAAATTATAAATACGCATGTGGCACCAAATCCATGTAAACTACACATGGGCTCAATACATCATCGTCATTACCAACATCTTTATCCATGGTATGCTTATGATCATGATGTACATTACACAAATCATACACGAATACCATTCCTAATACATGTAATACATATAACACTAGAAGCACACACATCACAGATGTTTGCATTAAATTATAAGATGGAAGCACAGCGATAGAAACTAACTTTAAAACTTACTAGCCCGAATAGTGATACAAAGAACAAAAAGCGTGAATTTCTACAAGTCCTTAGGATACCTTTAGCATTGGGAGAAATGTCCCGGGCTAGCGGAATAGTGTTAATTTCGATCGCTGGAAGCATTGCTATCTACAGTTATCATACACATCTAATAATGACTTACTTACAAATAGAGCAGAAATATTCTGTAGTCATAAACACTTTATTAAGTAAGGGTTATAAAACTAAAGTGCTATGATCTATTTATTTATGGGATTTTGATGGTTAATCCTATAACATTGGATATAGATGTGACATTGATAACCGTTCATCCGGACATAAGTCTGTAGGTGTTTATGTCAGAACCGGGGAGTTTTGTTTACACTACGCTGGGTTTGTATCAATGGGTGTGGACTGCTCAAAGACGTTTTTCTGTTAGAATGCATTCCCACAATAATCTGGGCCCCATTGGACAGAACAGTTGTAACTATTGGTTGTAGTACTTGTACGTAAAATATTAGGGCACTGCTACAGATACAAGTCTGGCCCTGAGATTAAGAAACTCACCTGAGTACTATTTCATGCTCAACTCTAAGTTTTGTTGTCGTCGCCTATGGGTGAGATATTCCTGCTGTGACATAAAGCATTAATTCATTCAAAGTTTTGTTAACATGGTTAACACATTTTTGTAAATAAAGCTTGCGCTTGTATTTTGTGGCATGTCCTCTGATGATTTTTATTAAATGGGAAGTAGGGCTGCTCGTATCATGTCATCATTTTGATGGCACATCTGATAATATTCACATCAGAGCAGGCTCATTTTGGAACTGTTTGTTTACCTGCGTAGCACATTGTTCCAACTCTGTAACTGTCTGTCTGTGACTCGTGACTCAGTGACTGTCTGTCCAAGACTCGTGACTCCATGTAGTTAAAGCTAGACTTCCGACGGCTGTGGAATCTGGCTGGACAAGTATGTGTGTACTGGAGAATCTTCTGGCAGCCCAAGCATCTAAGGGAGGTTTGTACTGTTGTGTGGAGCTGAATACATCACGTCTGATGAGCCACACTTGCCATGATTTGACAAATGCTGAAAGCCAATGTGTGTAGATGTAGATAGAGAGGAGAAAGTGAGAGTCATTGGGTTGTTGGTTCTTTGGAGCGTTTTCTATGAGGGAAGATTAGGCATCAGTGGTTAAGCTATGAAATAGTCTCTTTTATTTAGAGATGATTTATAAGAAGGTTTAGAATTTTATAATATTAGAATTTAAGAAAATAGTAAGGGGGCCAATATTAATGGTCATAAAATCTGTAATTTGCAGGGGGTCCCAAAGATACCTTTTTACATTATTGCAGATTTTCAAATGACCCCAGGAACACTGTTACCATGGTTGCGGAAATACATTTTAACAGAAAAACCTCTTTGAGAAGCCCCCGCCTCTCGCTGCGTCTCAGTGGTCATGTTTAGCCTTTTGTTCTAAAATGTAATTATTATACATGTACCACAATGTCTCCCTACTACATTGACATTATTTGTCCGCATTAGCAGTGGTTCATGGGTCTTGCTGTACCGCCTAGTTGAAATAGTCCCAACAAATCCACAATGTGAATAAACCAACTGCCAGATCTACACATGTTGCTGGTTTCCTCATTGCCTAAACTAAAAAGTCATGATATGAGTGAAAGAATCTTGAAAGTGGCTCTAAACCCCAACAAAAATAATTTAAAAAAATAATTAAATAACATTTTTAAATAATTTTAAAATACGTTTTTAAAAAAGTAAGGAGAGTACTGGTACTAAAATAACGACTTATTCCCCAAACCACAATAATTTGTCTCGCAATCCTTGACCAGATCAGCTATAATGGCCTCTGTATCAATTCCTCATATCAGTCTTCATTAGCCACCTGTCCAAACTAGCAACAGAATCTGAAGGAAAGAGTTAAGTTGACCATGGCAGAACAATATCTTTAGTCAGTCCCCAACTCCTAACACTGTCTTGAGCACTTAAATGAAGTCCCTAATTCCTGTTATCATGGTTAATTGGTCTCCATTATCGTCTCGTCATGCTTGATTGGTCCCTAATTCCTGTTGGCATTGCCTAATCGGCCTCCGATTCTTGTTGTAATTCCTGTAGTCATGTCTAATCAATCTCTAATTCCTGTTATCATACAGTGTTGAAGCAAAATGTTTAGTGAATGGTTCTGCGATGTTATCTTGGCCTGACCTTAATTTTATTTTATGAACATGCAAATTGCATTGCCAGATTGGAACCAATGCATACTTTTTGCATTCAATTGTCCATAGCGCTAATGTGCAAATATATGAAATTATAAAAATATCACTAGGGCAAAAAATAGACCTACGTAACCGCAACTATAATTAATGTTGTCATGCTTTTAGCCAGTCACTTGATTCCTGTTGTCATTACCCTGCGTGAAGCTATGCTGGAGTCACAAGCAATAGTGTAGATATATTACCGTCATAAACGCCCCCCAACTATGTCGTGGTGTCAATCCCAGCAGGGACAAACAATGTGTCAGAATAGTTCCGACTTGCGACTGTTTCTGACTGAAACTCCACGTGGTTGACCAGAAAGTAGACACAGTTGTAATGGTCAACCAACGGGCCTGTGGTTTGTTTGTAGGGCGGTTAAGTCGGTAACCATGGTGACCGTGAACTGACCACAGGATTTAAAGGCATTCTGTTGTATCATTTAATAAAATTGCATCTAAAGGTGGTAGCTTGTTAAGGTATTTAATATTATTGTTGATATTCTTTTTTAAAAAATAAAATGTTTTGTTGATTATTTTGGTATAACTTGTATTTGTATTTGTTAAAACTTACCTTTTTTCAATATGAATATATCTGTATGTATTTAGTATATTAATCTTTTTATTTATGTTCCTGCTGTGACATAAAGCAACAATTCAATCCAATCCTGTCTTTATTTATTAATATTGCAAGAAAGATTTTTTTCAGGATTATATCCGTATATATCATTGATATATAATTGGTTAAAATTAATTATTATTGATTTTAATATGAGTAAAACAAATCCTTATTATCAGGATTATAATACCGGTATATATTTGATATAGTTTATTAAATAAAACTCTTTCTTATTCATGGTATTATTAGCATTATATATTCAGTACAGTTTGTTAAAACTCAATATTATGATGATATATTAGTTTCATCGTTTTTTTTTCATGTGTTCATACCGGTATGCGACAGAGTGTTTGTGTATACTTAAGGTACATATAATAGATGCCCTGGATAGCAATACACAATAGATACAGTCTACACAGTCTATCGCCTGTCTATACAAGCAGAGACTGACCCAGTTCTGTACGGTGCCTTGTATCCGACCCAACAACAAGCCGATCATCATCATCATATTTACATGATGTAGATCATCTGGATAACGTACGACTATAGCCGTTCCTCTCTATTTCGCCCCGCCGTTGGCAACTTTATGAATTCATTCGCATTTCGCACACAATCTTATGCTACGACTGCTGTTTAGGTTTTATGGCTGTTTTATTCACTGGAGCAAACACGACAAGTAGACTGTCCCGAAGCCTTCCTTTTCACAGAAGAACAAGAAATGTTGAACGTCAAGTTTTTGCATTTCTCGCCGTCTACACACCTTAAAATGCTAATCGCTGACTTACTGTTGGGTCTGAAGTCTCTCGGGCTTCTTACATGATTTATAGAAGGTAAAGGATGATAGTGACATGTATGTCACACGTATGTCACACCACGCCCTTGTTAAAACTGACTTAGGAGGTCACCATGTTCTACAACTCTTGTGAGGATGCTTCATCGAGAAAATTTCAGGATTGACATGACGTATTTATTTGTAAGAACAATTCTTAAATTGGTGATAAAAACTGGTACGGTTGGTGTTCATCGTGTTCAGTAATGTTCATGTTTATCAACGGTCATCAAATTTATCGGTGTTCGACAATGTTCAAAGAATCGCAGTATTCATCAATGTTCCTCATAGTCCATTTTCTGCAATTCATCATGTTCAACTTAGCATGGTTAGAGGCAGTTTCAATCCTGTGGTCTGGCCCTGAGATCACTGAATCTTTTTTAGAATTTATCCAAAATCATAATAGTTACACACTTTTAGTGCAACTAATTTACTAATATTCATGCTCAAATACCTTTCTGACATGTAAGTCGAGGGTGTTTGCAATGACGTCACAATCATCATGAGGTCAACACTTTTATCAGTGCCCAAACCGGGGTGTAACTCTTTTTACAGGACTCCTCTCAACCAATCGAATTGCTAGAATCGTCGCATATTTTGGATAATATTTTTCGCTGAGCATGAATCCCAATATGACATTTGAGCATGAGCATGAAATCATACTCAAAAGGTTTCTTGATCTTTTTGGGGCTTGATCCACAATATGGAGTGTTCATTACTGAATCGATACAGAGTTGTGGTTCCTGGAGTATATAATCTACTGTATGTGCCATAAATCATTGAATAAAACTGTATACATACATTGTGTGTATTGTGGGGTATAGTGCTGTATATTTAGTGTCCAGTGGACTATGCTGGAAATAAATGTGCTGGATATTTATGATTTACAGTGAATTTACACGATTAACATACAATAAACATGATAAATACACTGATTTTATTTATATTGACATGATTTATTGAGACAGCAAGTTTGCTTTATATATTGTTTATAAAGTCCATCTGTATCAAATGAAAACCTGCATCATGTGGACATTATACGATTAAAATAATAATTTAAGAGTGAAGCATAATTATAAAAGAAAATTGCAGTACACATCTTAATTAATAGTTATCTATGAAAGTTATATTTGTAAACTTTTGTGAAACTATGCAATGGTATAACTCAATATATTCACGAAGATATTTCGTATGTTATTGAGGACATTATCACTGACGATTTTTATGAACTTCATGAAACAGTATCCGACTCTCAATTACTGGTAGCGTAGATGGTAGATATATCACTCGGTGAATAGTGTATGCAAATTGAAGGATACACTGCTTCATTGTGGACATGTATCTCTATGAACTTCATGAAACAGTCACCAACTGTCAATGCACTGGTAGCGTAGATCTATGGTAGATGTTACATATATTGCTGTCGACACATATCACTGACTAAACAGTATACAAATCAAGATATACTGCCTCTGCTTGTTAGCTGGCCGGTGTATACAAGGTATACCTGTAACTATACACCTGTCGTTACCATCTCATCAACGTGCAGGTATCACGATCGTCCAGGTACGCGAACAGCCACCTCGGAAATAATCGCATTGTACACCGGTCGGTTAGTGTCACATGGTTCGTTCACATTAGGCCCCCCCGATCTGTCAGGAGTATAGGCAAAGATCGAGAGCCACGAAGACAACCGTCTGTGAAGAGTCCTGGTGGATAATTAGTGTAAACAACAGATTGCACGTTGTTTAATCCGGATTAGTTTGAAGGTCATGTCAATACGTTCATCAGGGCTGTTTATATAAATACAAACATCGGCTACTCCATAGGAGAGTTTAATTTAAACATTCTATGTCACTGTGATCACATTCGTGTACAAACTATCTAAATTTGCATTGAACATTTTATTATTATTAAATAAATATAAATAAATTAATACCTTTAGTACACAATTTACACCTTTTAAAATTTGTTTTCAAATTACCTACAGTATTATCATTTTACATGTTTTAATAAAACTTTTATATCAAAATTCTTTAAAATTATTCAAATTCTAACCCTAAGAGTCAATACTGACTTGACATGCTATTATTACAAATTGCATTCATGCTGTTGCTGTTGATGGTAAAGACGATATCATCATATCTGTTGCTAACAACACTACATGATAGTCTGCAAGAGGCTGTGATATTTTCCCGACAACAACTCCTAACTTAAACAAGACTACCTGAATCTGATAGGCCACCTCGTTGACTGTTTGAGGATAATCTACGGATCTGTGGAAGTCAACCACTATGTAGCTGCATAATCGTCACCGTCACACTGGGAAAATCTCCTCGTCGCCGCCTTAACACCTGACAATAACCCGAATCTCCAGATTTACTGTGGCTGCTTGTCTCTGCTGATCTCACATACCGAGACTATTCAGGGTTCTAGTCGTGGTCAATGATTTTTCACAAATAATTTGCAGGATTTCTGCAAATTAAATGTCCAGAAATTCTTCTCTTTTTTTTTGAATATGTCATTAGGTGAATGTGATATCAAGTGATCATTCTTATCTGAATTGAGGGATTTGTGTAATAGCCAACAGAGGCTATAACTAGGATTATTACACCAGCTCGTGCTAAGGTTAGGAATCAGTCTTGTCCATGGAGGGTTTGGCGTTGAATGATCACGTTAAGGTTCTTTGTTGATGGACAGAATCACGTGAAACTTGGCACACTCTTCCGAAATTATTTAAAGAGTAAACTGGTAAATGTACCTTGAACTTCACGTCCTTTCCATGGAATCTGTTTTAAAGTTTGTGGTTTGTTTGTATTTGTTTCATTTAGTGTGTTTGAAAGTCCTTGTCACGATCTTTAGTTCAATGTTAATGCTGGGAATGGCTGATGCATGAAATACAAAGAGTGAAGCTACTGTATTTTTGAGTGTATTGCATCATTTGTGAAGCCACATCACGGTTGCATGCCACAATCTTAGAATACTTCAGGGCTAAACTAGGAATGGTTAATAGAGATGCCTGATATACAGATAAATTTCTGCATTTTTTTAAATTTGTTATGGCATTCCTATGATATATGTTATATAATACACAATAAATGTAGAAGATATATTATTGTTTGTGAAAATAGATTCCATTCTTGATGCAATCGATCGTCGCAAATAGCTGAAAGATTACGGCAGTGACGTTAAAATCCATTATCCCTCACACACAATGCAATCATGAGTGACTTTAACGTAAACTTAAATTATTGTTATATGTATGTTGTGAGAAGTGAGCGCATTAATGATAACATAAATGATAACATAAATGATAACATAAATGATAACATAAATGATAACATAAATGTGTAAGGTAATAAATGTACTGTAACATCCAACATATAAAAATTCCGGTAGGAAGTGATGGAATGGCAAATCTTAACCTTCTTGCTCCTGATACAGCAGCTTGGGTTTGATGATCCCCAGGATGTGGAGAAGGTAAAATGAGTGCAGTGATCCATGTAAATAGTGATGTTGCATGATTTAATGCTTTGAGCTTGTATTAGTATGGAATCATTGGGAAAATACTGACTCATGCACATTATAATATTAATAAATTATTTATTTAGTATTTGTTTATTTTGTTACTTATTTATTATTAATAACCATAAGCCCCAGCTGATACAAAGAATCCATGTATAAGCTATACCATGTATACATGCTATAGCGTGCATCTAAGTCTTTCCAGCAGGCATAATGGAATTTGAACTCGGACTTTTTTATAGTCCCAATGTGCTGCCATTGCACTATCCTGTCCTCAGCTCCCTGTAATATAAAACATACGAGAAATGTACACATTGTACTTGGCAACCAAGTGACTTTAAGTGTCAGGGTATTATTTCTCAAAACTCTCTTATCCACTATGAGGCCATAGCGATCTCGTAAGTGCACGAGCGCCATGTATTAGAGATCGCTATGAGAGTGCTTATGGTGTTGTAGTAGATAAGAGAGCTTTGAGAAGTGATACGTAGCCCCTATTCCACAGAACAATCGTAGTGCTACGAGAGTCGTAACTCCCTAATGTACGTTATCATAGAGTTACG
>JAULBP010085676.1:0-12366 GCA_032355345.1 Lepetodrilus pustulosus | reverse complement strand
CGCTGAATGTTGCAGTAAACCTGGACCAACTGGACCTGCTTAGAATGGTACAAGAGCCTGTTGTAACTGAGTGTTACATGACGGTCTTTACACATGTCTGATGGTTGATGAAACATGAGGTAGCATGTGATAGCACCTTTGCCTTAAATCCTGAACATTTATAATTCTGACACGACAGTGATCTAACACAGCTCCACCTGGTAAACTTTTGCCATTATTAGTAAATGAAGCATGATGTGAGGATACATGTCTGTCAGCATTGACATTGCCAGCTGAAAGCACAGAAAGTGAAGAAACATCAAAGGGTCATTAAACACTTTCAACAGTATTTCACTGGTCTCAATGGCATGTACTTATGGTGGGATGGAAACCTGCTAAAACTGCACTACTGTAAGATACCAGACTAACATGAACCATTGGTGCCAAACTACCCTGCTAAACTTGTCACCAATATTGAGAATTTATCGAAACCCAGAAATGTTTACACTTTACAGGGCCTTGACTAATTCAATGAAAACCTGTACTATATTATGTCAAATGTAACAAACTATCTAAGAAATTAAATCCACCCGAGAATTATGGCATTCCTCTATCGTCTCTCTACTGTATCCATCACAATATCTTGCATTTAACCATCTCCTTGCTGAATTAGGCACAGGTACTTCTCTATAGGGCATCTCTGGTTGCCTACAGCATGGAGAAGGTTAGGGGAAAGGGTTAGAAATTAAATACTGTAGAAAAGTTATGATATTGTAATCTCTCAGTGCTGTATAACAAAGTACATGTACAAGCATGGGACAACATTGAGACGAGTGCGTCTCAGACAAGTATGAGACATCAGGATGAGTTTGCGTCTCATAGACATGCATTGGACAACATCAGGCTGTCCACGTCTCACAGTCAAGCATGGAAAAACATTGGACCGAGACCGTGTCTCACAGACAAGCATTGGACAACATCAGGCTAAGTCCGCGTCTCACAGACAAGCATTGGACAACATCAGGCTAAGACCGTGTCTCACAGACAAGCATAGGACAACATCAGGCTAAGTCCGCATCTCACAGACAAGCATTGGACAACATCGGACCGAGGCAGCGTCTCACAGACAAGCATAAACATCAGACCAAGTCCCGTGTCCAACAGACAACCATGGGACAACATCGGGCTGAGTCCACATCTCACAGACAAGCTTGGGACAACATCAGGCTCTAAAGACAAGCATGTATGCAGGGAATAAATAAAAAAACTAAAGTTGTCCTGGCATTGCTTGTCTGTGGGTACAGCTGTACTTGTCAGATGAAACACTGTCAATTAAATTCAATATACAGTTTTACATTTCACCTGTCATGGTATTTTATGGTCTTCAAAGTGGGATACAATCTGTTCAATACCAACACCGGCTGTCACAAGCAGTACATTGTGAAGAGCACTCAAGATTTCATGTCGTTATCAATCAATCAAGCCGAGATTATTTCAGCTGGAAACATGGAAGATGAACCACTTGAATGTTCTTGAAGATATTGATTGGAAGTCATATTTATCTGAGTTATGATAATTGATAGGAAATCAGTCCTCGCCAGATATATATATATAAGAAAGTAGGTTTTCTTGACATTAATAGCTGATTAATACTTTAAATGTTCTTCATTAGCAACTATAGATTTTGATGCTAAGATTGTATTGTGATATTTGATCACACCCCATTATCAGCAGTATAAACTAGTGTATCAAATTCCATCTAGAATTAGGTGAAATGTTAAGCTTGGTACTTAATACATATGTTTACATACTAAACTCTGTACTGATGGCGATTATCTTGCACCACAGATATGTGCATGTTCTTCAGCTTAGGGCAAGGCCGATCACTCTAACCCACAAAAGTGGATAATGGCGCCCAATGCTAAACAACTGGATAAGCACTGATATCTTCCATTGAAACAAACAGCCTGAATGATTCTTGTCTTGACAAGGGAGCAATCGTAAGTAAACAGCAGATTTTGTAGACAAAACACGTCCATAGAACCAACGGACCAACCAAACTTCTAGGAACCTCTTCTTATGACCCCCACGCCCACACCACCATATATTCATACAATAAGCAAACTTTAAAACATCCGAAAGCAATAAATAGCAAACATAATGCCTGAGCTTTCATCATTAAATGAGGTGTAATTTGATAGAAAACACTGTTCGGGTCACGATCAAACACCATATCTGTGAAACAGCCGAGGGATAAACACGCACAGACACATCTTCCTGCAATGAAGTCGGGATCCAATGAGGAATAGGAAACACTCGGGGAAGGTTTATGCCAAACATTTGGCCAAGGAGACAGAGAGAGGCACGACCTATACAGAGTTCATTAAACTTCTAAGGCATTGAACCATTTGATGTTTTGTAAAGTTTAAAACTTGTTGGGATCCATGGTTTTTTTTCTAGAATTGCATCATTTCCCTGCGGGTTTTTGTGAGTAATGAATGAGATTAGAATATTTTAATGAACATAAGGCCATCTGGCGTGGATGGACGAACCATGCATGCCTCATGATATCCACCTGTGGAACAATCCAACAACATGTTTCCACAGATCATATTTCTCACGAATGAGCAACACAATATCAAGATATTTGTTGTCTGAAAACATTCTCAAAGAATTTGGAAGAAGGATACATTTAGAGTAATTCTAAGGAAACAGGACAGACATTCCGGCAGTAAACACACGTGAGAGTGTGGGACAACAGGCGTGTATCGAAGCCTGGGATAATAAACAAGTCTGGAAATGGAGAGTGGACATTGGTATGGATGACCGGTGGAGCGAAGACGGTCAAGAATCTGCAGCCAGTGACCAATGTCCAGTGTGGGAACCAGGACAATCTCTGGACAAACATATGTTGGCCAAAAAAAACCTACATAAGTCCTGAAAAGTCTTACCAAAATGTTGGTGGTATTCTGAAGATTATGCAGAAGATGCTCTTCAGAGCAACCCCACAAAAGGTGTTCATTTTACAAGTATTCACTGTTGCAAGAACTAACAGATCTTAGGAACCGACAGATCTCAAAGTATGATACAGAAATATGAAGCTGAGAACATTTTGTGTAGTGGACCCAGGGTCATCATCATCATCTCTTCCAGATGGACAAGAAACAGAAGAGTTTATGTTTGTATACTCTGGTCAGCTTATCAGGCAGCAAATGGTCAAACCACAATCAATGCATGGCACCCCTTGAATCCCAGCAAGGTCATGGTGGGGCTCTCCCAGAACGAGAGTGTCAGCTCCGTTTAAAGAGGAACGGGTCCATTTACTAAGGAATTGCTGGGTCCATTTACAGGAGCTGGTACACTGTCCGTGCAGCCTGAGAAAGTTTACATGGTGCCTTTGGTGTCAGCGAGATCAGAGCCTGAGAAAGTTTGGACTGATGTTCTCATTGACACAGGCATTACTTCAGGCCAGAGGTTGGTTGGTCTCGGACAGCTTTAGTACCAGACACTAATGCCTTGCCATGATAACATATACCTCAGTGAGTGTGGATACATATACAGGAAACTGATTAGACTGTGAAGGCAGATCATTAAGAGATAACACCCTGCACTTAAAGGTCGGCTCAAGATCATTTTACATCTCATAAACTAATAAAGTGAAATGTTTCAATTTAACATTTAAATTGAGAAAGGAGCATTTTGGCATCTTCCATCCCTCCCATACCCATAAGTTACCGCTTTAATCAACTAAAAAGTCGTTTGCTTCCTCTTCAAGACCTGAATGAATATCACTTAACTCGATACCAATGAGACACTGACAAACTTCACGTTTGCGACTTGTACATTAACTTCACTCAAGTTAATGGACGTGAAAATGAGCAGGATAAATCGTCAATTCATTTACCTGCGCTGTGTTGCTAGGGGTCAGCTCTGTTTCCACTCGACTCCATTATTGAACCACCTGCCATGCATCTCATTTCAAGAATCATTGGCCACCATTAATGCATGGATGCTTTCATAATGATATTGGGTTCCCCACCACCATAAGGCGACTTCTCACCATAAAATCTTCAAAGTCCTTCAGCCAGGACAAATAGGCAATAACAACAGAATAAGATAGCTTAGCATTCAGGGGTGTCGCATATTATGTCTAAAGCACATAGAAAAATTAGTTTTGTTATTGTCAATAAGGCAGACGAACTGATGTGACCAAATAAATTTGTTATTTTTTTTTCAATTCATAACATTAACACAAATAATTGAAAAAGAGTATTTTCATTCCAAAATGTAACATAAACATCAAAATAGGTATTGAATAAGTTTGATGTTTTTCAATTACACAATATAAGATAAATATTTAAATAATTATTGAATAAGTTTGATGTTTTTCAATTATAAAATGTTACGTAAATATTCGAAAGACTAGAAAGTGCAAGAAGTGCTTGCATAGTGAACGGAGCGTGACATGTACACTTGGTTTTAGCTGGGTTTTAGCGGAAGCTGTGTATCTGGAACCACAAGATGCCATCTGCTGTATATTTACGTAGGACGGGTGTCGACGTGTGCAAAGCTCATTAAAATATTGAATGTCCTCAAAACTTTCCTTACATCGCATCTCTAGCTATAAATCACACTGCGCAAAGCACATTTTTTCTTTCATTAAATATTTTTTAGATAACATGTACTTTAAAATAAATTTTACATTTTATTGGAACTGAATTCATTATATAAAGAACAAACTCTAAAAACATTCAGTAAAAATAATTACTACAGTTTCACCTTTTGGTATTTCAAATAATACTACTCCAAATAACACATATTTTTTTGGCATGGTATTACAAACCCTTATGCTTATTTTTATCTCACACTACCACTCAAAATATAATCATAAAATAGCTTTAGGAGACCAAAGCTAATATAAAAAGTCTCACAAAAACCCCATCTGTGAAGGCCGTATATTAAGGAGTTTATTTATGGACATCACAATTCCTAATAAATAGAATGAATATAATGCTGTCGCAAGCATCAGCTACAATTATTACTATTCAGGGATGTATGTCAAAGACAGTAACATAACGCATATTTGTGTCAGTTCATTGGCTTCTATTAAGGCCATTGCCAGCTACTATAGTATCTTATATAAAACCAATTACTGGCAAACAAGCATGCAGCTGCCTGCCTTACTTATAGAAAAAGCTGTTTGCAGTGAACAAGTTTTGGGCGAGCGCGGGCACACTTATGAGATAAATGTGGTGTGGAGACAAGCGGGACCATATACTGTCTGGAATTGACATATATCTTGGTGTATTCAGATCTATATTGTATACTGTGTGTCAGTATTCACTCTACCATGGCCTCTGTCACTCTCTCAATACTATTTACAAATATTGTCGTTTGCC
Source organism: Lepetodrilus pustulosus (assembly GCA_032355345.1). Taxonomy (NCBI): domain Eukaryota; kingdom Metazoa; phylum Mollusca; class Gastropoda; order Lepetellida; family Lepetodrilidae; genus Lepetodrilus; species Lepetodrilus pustulosus. The sequence goes on along the minus strand of JAULBP010085676.1, from coordinate 6,988 downwards.
ATCAATGTATTACTATACAAGGAATTAAGGTCTCCAATGTAGTTAGGCCTACACTATATAGTTAGCAAACAAATTAGGCCTCTTATGCAGTTAACATACTTGTTAAGCATTAATTGTATAATTGTTAAATATTAATAGCTAATACATTATCAAGACCTCCAATGTAGTTAGTATACTAACTAGGCCAACATTGTAGTTAACATACTAGTTAGGCCTCCAATGTAGTTGGGGCTATAAAATAGTTAATATAATAACTAGGCCTACATTGAAGTTACTACTAGCTAGTTTGACATCCAATGTTGTTAAGGCTGTAAAATAGCTAATATACTAACCAGGCCTACATTGTAGCTAACATATCAGTTAGGCCTTCAATAATAGTTAGGGCATTAAAATAGCTAATTTATATACTAACTAAAGGTCTACATTGTAGTTAACATACTAAGTTATTATACTAGCTATGCCTCCAATATGTAGCTAAATGTACCAGATGCGGCTCTAACAATGACATATCAACCATACTTTCATGCATGTCCCATAACCAGTATAGGCCTGATCTACTTTAATAAATTGACAACTTTACTTTATGAGACGGTCCCCGCATGAGGCAGGTGAAATGGGTCGCGTGCCCAGCTGCCAGTGCAGGGAGGGGACAATAGGGAGCTCAATAGGGTGCTCAATAGGGCTCTCAATGGTGTCCCTTCATGTGTGCTACCCGGCTTAATACAGACAGGGCATCTATCAACAGCATCAAATAATCAGACTCATTATACACAGCTCTGTCTTCTCCTAGCTAGGTAGTCTCCCCACCAGATCAACGTACAGAGCCTCCCCAACCCAAAGACTCGCATCACACCCTCTTCCGTGTCAACTCTGTGAATCTGTGATGCATGAATAGCTGGTCCAAATATTGAACATGGACCGGGGAAAAATACGGGAAATTTATGCTGATTTTAGAGAGAGGGTGGGGAAATGCTTGGGTCAAACAATATTGTGATATCGTTTATTTTGAAGTTTTACAAGGATCAATATGTTCCGTTAATTAACCATGCGGACAGAGATAAAATGTCGTATTGTTTGAATATGAGAAATAGTTTCATGCAAATTAGGCTCATAAATTAAATGCCTGCTTGGGAAAAATACCAGAAACATAAATGGCACTTGTGCATACATTTACATTAATAATAAATTGACTGGATGCTATTCAAAATTAAGAGTGTAATAAATATTCTAAGTTAATTTTTAAGGTGAAAAAGCATTGATGTTAAGAAATATTGATATATCTTCATATTTGTACATCTAAAGCACTTATAATCTATCCAAATAGTTGCCATGACCAAGCTATTAAATCATAGTTACTTAAATAAGTAATATTACTTATCAACCCATATCTTCTATCTCGGTGATTATTGTGGAGTTGCCCGGGGCGATGAAAAATTAACATGAAAATTTAACAATACTGACCTTTGACCTTACGTATACGTAGTGTCATTAACAGTATTGGATAACTGATGTCCCTGTACTTATTTCAATGTCAGCGGCTAGAAAAACACGGACGACATATTCACGTTGTAATGGGAATACATCTTGGTGCATATACATATCATTCACGTTATGATTACTTAATGAGATGTTCATTGATACATCAGATAATTCAACAAACCTCTGCGATCAGTCCAGTCATCAAGTGATCTTTCCGAGCACATTGCGCAAATGAGACGTAACCGATATAAAAAAATTGTAAATTAATCCCTTTGATGAGTTGATGGGCTCAACATCAATGAGGATGCTGATAGTATAGCGCAGAAGCCACTACGTCTACGCAATACTACAAAGTAATAACTTCCTATCTAAGTATCTGGATTTTAATACATAACACAATAGCAGCTAAGAGCAATATTAATTTAATTAATCACTAATGAAAGTAAGCTGACATCAACCATGCCTGGAAGGTTAATTGTATATCTCTACGTGTTAATCATCAGGCCGTCACTTCGCGCAGGTATGTCATATTTACGCCTGGAAAGTCGTGATTGTCGCAGGACTGCAAGCTGTTTCACGAGAGTCTATATATCACATGACGACAATCCGGGGAGAAATCACAGGATCCCTGTCCTGCAGTTATATCCCCCTGCCTCAGTATAACCGTAATAACCGCTGGACTGTCAAGTGAACGAAACGAAACACAACAAGGACACTGGCCATCACCTGGTGGTGCACGAGTACATGAGACACGAGACACGAGACGAGCATCCGTCAAGTATCAGCTGCCCGTACTCACACAAGCTCCCTGAGTAAACACTCGGGTCTCCCGACATAATACACTGCTTACGTATACTTACATCGTCACTCACGGCCTCCAGGCATCGCGGACACGTCTTTGAGTAGACATACAAAAGGAGCTAATGTAAATGGAAAACGGATTATTCGTTATTTAGATGATGTTGAAAGATGTCTCGTCTACTGAATCTGATAGCTTATCAAATTGCTACCGTTAATAAATTGCACTTCTTAAAGTAAAATATAATATAATGCATGCAATAATAACAAACATACAGCTCCATACAGGTTCATACATGCTTAAACTAATATTACCAGACACGCACGCACGCATGCACACACACATGCACACACACACACACACACACACACACACACACACACACACACACAAACAAATGATGATCTGATTAAAAAAAAGCAAGGAAAAATGAGTGGGGATGTCTTGTCACCGATATAAATCTTCATGATTTCACGTTTCTATATTGGTATACAGTGTACTTGTGAACTATTTATTAATATCATGTCTTTCTATTTCCACACCTTTGAAAAACTTGACCACAAAAGGGAGAGGCTGATTGATGTATATTTTATCTGTGGACCCAATTGTGTCACAAAACCTGCTCTCCTCTAGAAATGTGTCAATGAATTTATCAGTATTTCTAGTCTATTTCATATCTATTCACTAAGCATCCCACCCTACCAACTCGCCGATCCATGCCCCACCCCCGTGGCCAAGCTTGGCCACCAGGCAGCTGTTTTTTTCACCACTGTCTCCCTCCACATCTGCTCATGTCAGCCAGCCAGCTGCCAGTTTCATATACAGCATAGGTAATAACTAGGCCCGACGCACCTCGCCCAGGCAGAGATCAAAGAGATTTTCACCTGACAGACGTACAGTGTCAGACCCGTGCCTTGCCATAATCAGTCCACAGCATAGATATCACTGTCATCAATCACAGGCTATTATTTAATAGAGGCGATAATCGGGTGATAATGTCGCTGTGCCGTCATTGATAGTGTAGCATTCATGATACAGGTGATAGGATTACTGCAGTTGTTAATGACTTGGTCATTAGTATACAGATCCAAAATTATGCTGCCTTACTTTCCATAATTTGATAAAAAAAATAATAATTAGGATTTTGAGTTGCTTTCATTTCAGACAGTAGATCACATCATGATTGTGTTACAATAGGAATGCCTAGTCGATCCCAACTTATTTCCATAAATTATTTGTTAAAATTACTTTAAATTAGGGTTTAGAGTCGCTGGTTGTTTGTGTCCATCATGGTTTGCTGGCTTAAATCAGAACAAAACCTGCAACACCTGTAGCACTGAGTAGTGACAAACCAAGGACGACAACGGCACTGCAGCAATACATTGAGTGAGCAAGTTATTATCTTACATCACAGCAGGAATCTTGAACCTATAGACATTGTATCCTGACTCAGTATGTTAGCATGAAGCAAGTCCACCAGGTTGTTTATTCCTATATGCATGACATCATGTTATTAAATCCTATGTGCATGACATGTTATTAAATCCTATATGCATGACATGTTATTAAATCCTATATGCATGACATGTTATTAAATCCTATATGCATGTCATCATGTTACTAAATCCTATATGCATGACATGTTACTAAATCCTATTTGCATGTCATCATGTCACTAAATCCTATATGCATGACATGTTATTAAATCCTATATGCATGACATCATGTCACTAAATCCTATATGCATGACATGTTATTAAATCCTATAAGCATGAAGTCATGCTGGGTTTTTCATATATGCATGAAGTCATGCTGTTTATTCTTATATGCATGACATCATGCTATTTATTCCTATATGCATGACATCATGCTATTTAATCCTATATGCATGACATCATTCTATTTATTCCTATATGCATGACATCCTTCTATTTAATCCTATATGCATGACATCATGCTATTTATTCCTATATGCATGACATCATGCTATTTATTCCTATATGCATGACATCCTTCTGTTTATTCCTATATGCATGACATCCTTCTGTTTATTCCTATATGCATGACATCATGCTATTTATTCCTATATGCAATGCTGATGCTAATCCCGTGAACCTCAATGCTAATTCAGAACATCAATCATGTGTTTAGTTCACAATGCACAAAGTACTTAAATGACAATGTGTATAATTAACTAATTTGCATGAATTGAACAATGTACAATCAAAGAATTGCCATTGAAAGAGCATTAATACATATTGATTTGATAAAAGAAAAGGTGCAACCTATATTTAAAACCAACAATTGTCTCATTTGCTAATTAACTTTAAAGAAATTTATGTTGAAAACAATATTAAATTTAAGTCTAAGACTCAGAGAATGTCTACTTAAAGGAAATAATTCTCAAATTTGAAACATGAATACCATTTTATTAAAATCCCTACTGAACATTCATAAATCTAACATGAATGTTTTGTGTACAAATATTTATATATTGCAGATAATATTAGAACAGATGATGTATTTAGTTGCCAATGTTGCTTGATTGCCATGCAAGACAAACATGATCAGCTGACCATTGGCAATAGGAGACTTCCAGTGTGAACACTTGAGTAAAGTGCATAGCTAGTTGTGAACACTTGGGTAAAGTGAATAGCTAGTTGTGAACACTTGGGTAAAGTGAATAGCTAGATGTTAACACTTGGGTAAAGTGCATAGCTAGTTGTGAACACTTGGGTAAAGTGCATAGCTAGATGTGAACACTTAGGTAAAGTGCATAGCTAGATGTGAACACTTAGGTAAAGTGCATAGCTAGATGTGAACACTTGGGTAAAGTGCATAGCTAGATGTGAACACTTAGGTAAAGTAAATAGCTAGATGTGAACACTTAGGTAAAGTGCATAGCTAGATGTGAACACTTGGGTAAAGTGCATAGCTAGATGTTAACACTTGGGAAATGTGCATAGCTAGATGTGAACACTTGGGTAAAGTGCATAGCTAGATGTGAACACATGGGTAAAGTGCATAGCTAGATGTGAACACTTGGGTAAAGTGCATAGCTAAATGTGAACACTTGGGTCAAGTGCATAGCTAGATGTGAACACTTAGGTAAAGTGCATGTGAACAATTAGGTAAAGTGCATAGCTAGATGTGAACACTTGGTTAAGTGCATAGCTAGATGTGAACACTTGGGTAAAGTACATAGCTAGATGTGATGTTGTCACGGAAACAGGAAACCCTGTGTGAACACCAGGCTGGAATGTTAATTGCACTTTTTCCCTAACAACATTACATTTTACACGACCATATCAAGTATCTCCTGGAGGTAATAATCTAATACTCAGGAGAGTTCATCTGGTACATTCACCATTAAAGTTTTAAGAAATATCAAGTGACGCGTGCTTGATATATGCACAAAGCATATCACCAGATCTCTGGAAAATGTCACATGAATTATACACATGCTAAAATGAACCCTCAACACAGAGTGGCAATTACATATATCTATAAAACAAGCAAAATAATCCTGATTATTATGTCTAGTGCACTACTGAAATGAATGTGGTTTATGAAGCATGACAGCAATAATGAGTGTCAATGTACAGACAGTAAAAAACACTAACAATTCAGTCGGATGTGATAAACTGCTAATGTTCATGATCATACATATTGACATTCGCAAAGCCACTCATTGGCAATGCAATAAAAATGCTCAGTGCTTTATTTAGAAAGTGGATCATAAAGTGTAAGAGAAATATATAGTTACCAAATGCAAATAAAGCTTGTTAGGACATTCTATGTATAACTATTTAATTATAACGTAGAATACAGTGGCATGATACGTAGTGCACACGCACACACGTACAATACATAAGTCATGAATGCACACACACACACACACACACACACACACACACATGTGTACACTGACTGATATTCTATGCCAAGTTTAAATATTAGTTTCTCTAACGAACATTTCTATTGTCTCCCATGGTGATGACCATTGCACAGTCTAAAAACAAAAACTGATAATCTTGTTTGCTCGACCTGGCTATTTTACGCGAGCCCATTAGGACCGCTGATCTGGTCGTGTGTTGTATGCCTCCTGGTAAAATCCATGAATCAACACTGAATGCAGTACTCTGAGACCAAAGACAAGCTTGACCAATACTGATTCCAGACACTTACTGGAGTTCAAGGTCGTGTCACGCCAACTCGGTAATCAAGGACTGATGTCAGTTCCTCCTTGTGACAGACCAAACCACTCATGACGGATCAAACCACTCGGGTCCGCTCCAACAAAGTGATCATAGATGGCCATTGCGAAGGTCTTCAGAACTAGATCTTGCACCACCGTTTCCAAGTCACTGAGACAATATAGGAAATTCTGAGGGAAGAGCTCATCTCCATACATTGATTTAATACAGCATGACATTGACCCTGACATTGTACAATGTATGAATGCTTCTTTGAAATTTAATTGAAGCTTCTGCCCAATATGAATTTGATATATCTTCAGGGTCAGTATTCCTTATTAATGCCTTATTAATGTGAATGTTCATAATATACAGAATCATGGTATAATAAATAAATCTATTGTCAATCCCACAATCTGATTGGTCCACGTCACCCCAAATCATTGCATTCATACTTCGATGAACAAAAGTTTCCTAGATGGCATTGTTACGTCACGTATATATGACGTCATCT
>JAULBP010085573.1:0-12366 GCA_032355345.1 Lepetodrilus pustulosus | reverse complement strand
ATTGTTCTTTCAGAATATGTAATAACCCCAATAGTGACCATTTTTCCCTATGCAAGTATGATCTTGCCCCTTTAATTGGCTGCTGTTGAGCCGGGCTCAGATTCAATGAACAAACATCATTAACCCTCTCCCTGCTGGATTAAACACAGGCACTGCTCTTTAGGGCATCTAGTTGCCTTCAGCATGGAGAGGGTTAAGCTGACAAGACTTGTAGGTCATTTCTGAAGTTGTAATGACATTTCATTGCTAATGAGCTGAGAGAAGACCAGTATACATCTTCCATGTGTAGAGATCTAAAGTTGGTCTTGACTGAACTGGACAGATCAAATATTTACCATCATTATCATATCATACATGTACTTTCAAAGTCATTTATTTCTAGTACTAAATAGGTATTCCTTGGAATATTTGTTATTCAGAAATGTTCTACTGTGAAGTGTTATTTAAATGTTTTTGAATTGCAATTATTCTTGTTATCCTTATAAACTATGAGTAAGGCGCTTCCTCTTATGAGAATGCCTTTAGTTGGCAGAATCATTTCTATACCGATGTGTTAAATAGTAATATTGAATAGATTTTTAAATACATGTAATTATTATTATTATTTTTTTTTTAATGGGGTTTATAGTCGCTTTCTAGAATCTTTCACTAACATCAAGACTTGTCAGTTTAGGGCAGGAGGAAACCCTTAGCATTGCAGGTTTTTACAGTATATATAAAAGAATATTTAAAATTTGAAATGTAGTATTCAATATATTGCAGGTACAGGTACTATATTCATGTACATCTACATACTGTGATAGTGTCATTACATATATAGACATATGTTGCATTATGTGTATACCAAATGCAAGTACCAATTGTATAATATACACTGTATTTATACACCAAGATCGATGTTTTAAATGCATCTTATACAACATGTACGTTTATACCAAATGTATGTACCTAAATGTATATATAATACAGTATGTGTACATTCATATCATGTCTATATTAAATGTTTGTACATACATTATACAGCAAATTGTATATCAAATGTACCACTATAATGTATAAATATATTTGCATTAATATTTCAAAGCAGTACAAACATTGTTTTTTAACCTTATTCTACCAGAGTCATCAAGATATGCGCATGATCACAACTCCAAAAATGTTCATTTGCCTTCATCATGTTCATCAGAACAAGTCAATTGTATTTGTGTTAGCAGATCAATCAGGCAATCATCCATACCAAGTCTTACTCGATGTAGGAGTTTGTGTTTCAATATTAATTTAGACATGATGAAGCAATTAGTAATTGCTGCTTGTTTAAAAAAATTCTATTTTGATAGTATCAAACAGCAGTAGTATTTGGAAATAACGTAAATGCACCAAGCGACATCAGTATAGCAAGAAGTAGATTTTCGTTTAGAAATGTGTTATATGTAGCAATTATTACCCTTATTGACTGGTGTTATCTGTAATAGCCAGGCAATTTTGGATGTGCATCCAAGATGCTACCATTGTTAGCAACAGGCCAAGATATAAATGTTGACAAGGAATACCATCCAGTAAACAGTTATCATATCTCACTTGGACTTCAGATTATCTGTACTGAATGTTATTAAATGCTTCATTAAAGAAATAAATCACACTTTTGTCCTGTGTTTCAAACGTACTTATACCGGTACTAGTAATATCTGCCTGTTGTCATAACATACAAAATTTATCAATGCTGGTTAGCATTTATGAAAGAATACTTGATATTGAGATTATCTATAGATGTCAGGGCTCTACGTTAACTTTTTGAGACACCTGTCCCTGTGCCCTATCGGACATGTAACTGTAGGTGAAAGGCTTGTTAATCTTGTCCGCCTGTGGATCATACCTGCCCCGGACAGGCGGACAATCCTTATTGTCGAGCCCTGGATGTATATCCATTGATCTGAATGATGGCAAATATTGAAGGATTGAAATAAATGCCCATGAGCGAGTTTTACATTGCTGCAAGAATATTTTAACAAGTTGTGAAGACAAATTCACGCACACACATGCAAGCACGCACACACACATGAACACACACACACACACACACACACACATATTTCTAAACACTGTGCAAATTTTGAATGACCTGCGTGAAATACCCCAGTAGTTTTTGAGTAACGGTACCAAACAGGGGTATCTAACATTGCCTGCCAGACAATAATTAGCACGAGAATAGATTACACAGAATGTTCTCTTGACAATAATAATTTACAGCACATGGTCACAAACATGCTAATATTGCAATACAAGACAACAAGCAGACACATTCTTCTGAATAAAAAAGCAGTCCATTTTATTGCTGATAAATGCTACAGCTGTCTCAAATTAATAGTAAAATTGACAATTGAAGACAAATTCATGCAATAATGGACATGATACTGAAAGAATTGTCAGGTCAGAGGTCAAGGGTCAGGCAGAGCTAGTTACAGCAGTTGATATACACTAATAGTGTGTACCAAGCAGAAGCAAGGGGGCCAACAGATGTACATATTGAGCAGATTTCATGCAATTACAGTATAGGTACTAGTATATTGGATGTTCCAGTTAATATTTCAAGCAATTACAATATATTAATATCTTTAACAAAAAATATAAAAAGAAAATATTTGATTACACAGAAACAGTAACTAGGGAAATTTAGTGAAAATGTACAATTTAGTGAAGTGAATGCAACAAGCAGGAAAAAAACTACTACAATTAGTACAATAAACAGTTGTTCATTTTATATTGGAAGACGGTTCAACATGGTCAGTAGGTGCTACAACCCTGGCATAAATAGTACTTCATTAACGTTCACTGATTTAGGCAAGTTGTAGCACAAATTTCATAAATTAACTTTCAGAGTAAGTAATGTGCATTACTCATTGAATAAATGTATCTACGAATGGAGGAAATAACGAATATCCCTCGCACATAGAATAGATTTGTATGTACTATCCACTGAAAATTACAAAATTCATTTTCATTCTGAAATCATGTATCGCAGTGCCTAGTGCTATGGTATCTGGATAATGGATTTCAGAAAATAATATCACATTCTCGAAAATGTTGATATTTGACAAACGTAGAATTATCAATAAAGTTAAATTTAACTGAAATCTTTCCACAATAAATGCATACATAAGTATATTGCATTTAAAGATTTAAAGAAACTTCTTGGGTATGGTCGTAGCAGTTATCCATCTGGACTCCATTGGATAAACAAACATCAAGCCATAATAACTGAAACATGTTTGAGGATATTTATTCAAAGACTAATATAGTAGGCCTATTTTACATATATGCACTTTTCTTGACATCAGGGGACAAGTTAAATATTCATGTTCAATATGTATATTTATATTTCATGGATACAAAAAGGTCACTAGAATACAAAATAGCGTCAAGATGAAATATTTTCAAAAAGTTAACCTTGTAGAAAGTGAAAGCATATAATATATATCTATATATATGATCTGTTCATGCTTGTGAGAAACCTCCTCATGATATCACATAGATAGTGCACTGAATGAAAATTAACTTGACTTATCAGCATTTATAAGTTTAAAAAAAGAAGACAATAACTTGTGAGTTATGGGGAAAACAGATTATCCTTCCGGAGTGAAAGTAATATTGTAAGTCCTAATGCTTCAGTAAGAGACTTACATGACTAATTTCACGAGGTACAGATAATTCGTAATTCCAAGAAGGTTATTGATTGCATTGCCCATAACGAACAAAATTAAACTCTGGATTACTTGTTGAACAAATGAATTAATGCTTTATATCGCCATGGGAATATTTCACCCATACACAATTACTGTAGCACAAATAAATAATAGAACTTTAATAGTACCGACAGTCAGTATTTTCAGAAAATATTGTTTCTAATCTCAAATGTCAGCTAGAATAAAAGTAGATTTTGTTTCTCAATATCAAACGTAAGCTAGAAATATCAGAATGTATAGGCATTTTTCAAACAGATAGAAAAATGCCAAATAATGAAAGTCAATCAAGAAATTCTCTAATACTACATGTACAAACCATCAAAACAAACATCTTCCAAATGAGCAAAGTGTGACTTCAAAAAGATCTAAATTGGAATAGGTCTTCCTTGTGTAATAGTAATAGAAGGTGGATGTGACAAGTGTCTAGGCCTAAAGAACTGAACATATCCAAACATCCACACAACAGCATTTACAGAGCACACACAACATCACAAATATTACACAGCTGGAATATGGGTGTCATCATTTCTCAAAATTACATTTCATGTAGCTCTTGAAATTGCAATTCAAGTAGATCTCATACATTAATTACACATTCAAGTAAACCTCAAAATTACAATTCAGTTTACCATAGATCTCAAAATTACAATTCAAGTAAATTAAAATCTCAAAATTACAATTCAACTAAATCTTAAAATTACAATTCTCGAAGATGCAAAAATTACAATTCATGTAGATGTAATTTCTCTGTACAGTATGAACGACTTGGAAATCTGTAATAATTTTTGAGTATAGTTCTAGTCAGTGTATTGATGATCCCATGCACCTGATTGAAACATTGGAGTTGGTTCGCACATTGTACACAATACACCCAGCTGTCTTGAGAATGAATGGCAACAGTTCCATTCTCACAGAGTGAAAGCTTCATTCGTGGAAAATGCATAGATTCAGCAGTACATGATAACATTGGATTGGTTTTGAGCAATATCATAAAAATGGCTGATTATTCCATAGAGAACTTGAAGAAACCAATACAATTTAAATAATTCATTGTTAACTTAATAATTATTAGGTACACTTATGAACACTTGAATGCAAGCAATTATAGTTAAAGGGAGGTAATTTTTAAATGCATAATTTGGGAAGCAACTATCAATATAATGCAAATGAAAAACATTAATAGATAAATAAAAAAATATTTATGATGAAATATATTAACTATGACTTCAATAGACAGTCTAGACATATGAAGTTAGATCTAATTCTAATATGAGATTCATTAATGAATAATAACATAAAGAGGGTCAAATTGAATATGAATCAAATAATTCTTGTATGTTTAAAATGTAAATTGGAGTTCAATTTCTATGAATTGAATGAACATGAGCTAATAGTATTGTTAATAATTTTGTACATTCTCCCGCGTATTACACATACTAAATGTATCGCATGTACTATTACAATACCGTAATTAACTTCCAAAACAGATAAAGCATTCTTGGCAATGCAGTGATTTTATGCCATTTTCTACAACTTATTCAGATTCAATGTTTATATGGGGAGTTTAGTTAATATATTTATTATGTGAAAGAATATTTCTGATAGTGACTATGAGGTCCAATTCAATTTCACTGAAAAGATCTAAATGTCAAAAATCTAATTTAAAGCATATCTCAACTTCATGATCTTAGAAAGTTACTAGTGAAAGCTTCCAAAAGTAACAAAATGGCCACCGAGACCGGAACATGATACACACACCTCGTACCGCAGAGGATAATATCTTTTTACAAAATACTCTGTATGCATCTATGCAGTTCTGAGAAACAGGTGAAAACAAAGTGTTAGGGCAAACATTTGTGATTATGGACTGCACATTGATAGCATAATTCTTCTATTAGGTACCGGTATACTAGATCTGACCTAAATGTGACCTATACTTGAACACTTGAACAGTCTGAGTCACAATTCACATTAATCTCACAATGAAAGGAATAGTAACAATGATACCAAAAATGAAATAAATTGTAAAAAAAAATAAAAATATTTAAGTGTCATTTCATCAATTGTTTCTAAAGAAAACAAATATTAAAACTGTTAATGAAAACCATTCACTCTTCTAGAACAAAAGCAACATAGGGTACTTTCACCAATTTCATATGTCAGGATAAGCGTGCCTGAATAACATGGTACATTGTGATCTTTAGTAAAAATATATTATTGCCAGCTCATTGTAAACAACTAACCTAAACATATACCAACCTTATGATCATAATAGTTTAGCAATTGTAATGAATAATGCCCAAATTCTAGTTAAAATTATCTTAAAAAAATAAATAATGTAATTTTCTAAACTATGTCAAACCGTATTAAAGGCATACAATCATGGTTGATTGACCTAGATAATGACCAAACGAATTTCAGTCTTGAGACTATTTACGTTTGATTTGTACACCCCAAAGTTGTTATTTCCTGGTATACTAAGTCCCCAACACTTGATATTTATAATAAATTTCATATTTTATAATAATTATTTGTCAGGACTAATAACGATATTGTCTTTGATGTATTTATGATATATGAGAGTTATGTCCCCTTGCGTTAATACAAAGAAGGATGAACAACTAAGATTGTTCAGGTTGTTGAAATTGAATTTTGCCTACTGTACAGTTGTAGAAAGGTTTTTGGAAGTACAAACATGATTATATGTATGTCAAGTGAATGTACTATAGCTAAGAACTAGTCAAAAACGGCCATAAATATCTGTGATTGTATGCCTTTAAAGTAGTCTATTTTGCAGTAAGAATCTAGATTTCACCCCAACCCAACCCCCTTCCTCTCCATCCCAAAAGAGAAAATAAAAGTAACAAAAACCTAGGAATGCTAATACAGTAGTTGTGTGGTTATTTAACATTAAATATTCTCAAGCAATATGCTCCAATATGGAAGTTTTATCATAAACTAAATCAGGGATGGAAATTTTCCTAAAAAACTTACTAACCCAAATAGCGATACAAATAACAAATGTTTACCAAAAAACATGGATTTCTACTAGCCATTAGTATCCCTATTTAATTATGAGAATTTTGTACCAAAGCATGAAAAAAATACACTTGGGTTGAGAATTTGTTGGCCTGTCTGCACTGACAACTGACAATACCCTGAGTAATACACTAAATGTAATGAAGTAACCTCTATGAGCTTTAAGGCATATTATTCCTGAAGCATGCTCCTGCAGCAAACTTCATATGAAATGGGAACATGCTAATATTTCATTTAAAAAAACCAATGCTGATGCCATTCTCGTGTGGCAGGAACTATGGCGATGAGTGTACTATTTATAATTCAGATAAGAAACATCTATGAAATTGTTTATCTGACTGGAATATAAGAAACAATGATAAGCAATGCCCCTGGTATGTCCTACAACTATTTGGCCTTAAGTTTGTTCATGCAACAAGAGTGGTTCCCAACTATCCGAGTCAGGTTTCACACAGCACGAACGAAGCACTGACCACAAAATTACATCTCTTAAAGAAATGCTTAAAAATTCATAACAATAAAATCAAATAAACTTGGTTATATATAATATAGGTATGTTTGTTTTATTTCATTTTAGGAATTTAAAAACAATTTTTAATCGACATAATTTTATATTCATGTGCACCGGCAGATCGGAGTGAAGGCTAAGTAGTTTGCCCATCCACAGTTTGACTAGCACTTCAAAGTGTCCAAGCAGAGATACGCAATGTACATGTTAAATAAGCTAAGAATTGTACATTTATACATAGAGTAGTAAAATCCAAGTGTTGAGTCGGCGATGGTATGATACACTGTGTATATATAGCAGAATATGAACTTCATTGCTTATTGCACACTAATATTTGAAATGATACAAATTTACATAATGCTAAGTGAGGGTTATACTTTAGCTTTGACTCGATTATGAATAGATAGATAATCTAAAGCACGAGATGATAGCATAACATAAATCAGGACAAATATCACAATACAAATTCAGAAAAGAGTTGTCTCCCTTTACACAACATGTTGTACGCCAATCTGTATCACTGAATGAATGAATATACGGTATATACTATTACATTTATAAGTAAATGAATGGAAGTTCAGTATGAATGTTTTACGTTGTTAAATACTTATTTTGATTTTGTAGCAATTCACATACATTCACATGATTAGCCACTACTCCAATGCCTTTAATACTGACTGAATATGAGAATGACCACAAAGCATGTTGCGCTTTCTCGAGTCATTCTGTAGTATATAGTTAGCACCATTATTACTATACAGACAAGTGATTTAATAGATGTCAAAATTGATAGCTAGCAAGAGACAACATATGTCATAAGTGTATAGCAATATTTTACAAATTTCTTCTATTACCTCATTGATGGACTTTACTTTTACACAGATCCACCCAAATAAACAGTTATAATAAAAAATACACTGGAGCAGTGGCCGTCACCATAGTTTCACCTGGCAGTAACCATGGTGACTAATATAACGTAACCGTGGCTACCTCAGCTCTTGACATGGAGTGGAGTCAATACTAGAGCTGAAACAAGTATTTCAATATTCGTGAATAAATATTCAATTACAAATATTCGAATAGTAAAACAGCATTCAACTATTCAAACATATTGGCATCGATGTAGCAAATTTTGATAAATGAAAGAAGAAAAATAATAATTCAGACCTTATTTCAATGTTACTGCTCAACATCTAGCCAGAAAATACAACTGGAAATTAACTAACGGCACATTCAAGATGTGTGACAATATATTTTTTATTGAAAGATGACAATTACATTGTATCAAATGACATATCAATATTGCAAATGAATATTCTAATAAAAATTGAATACTTACAATCAAATTTTCGAATAGCATTTTTGCGATTTGTTTCAGCTCTAGTGAATACTGATGCGCGGAGAACGATACACGACGAGGCAAGGGAACACAGACACGGACACGCTACACACACGGTGGCGGCGTCCAACAGCCGCCATCAACATCACATCGCTGGTCTCACATGTATCACAAAAACATCAACGAGGTCAGTGGATCTCCACAGTATGTGTACTGAACCCATCTCAGCAGTCAGAGAGACAGAGACAGACAGACAGACAGACAGACAGACAGACAGAAATAGATAGTGGGATCCGATAGTAGCGGGGTCAAATAATCAACAAGACTTCTAAACCTATTACTTTCTGTTAATTCCAATATATAATTTTTCAATATTATTATTATTCATCACTCATTGGAAGAAACATCAAAACTGCTTAACCATTGAAATTCAAGAAACCTGACCTGTTGTAAGATCGATGACTTAAGAGCACCTAATGTCATATATAGTTCCTAGTATTATTATTTCCGGATGAATGTTGCTCGATTGTGTATGCCTCAATAAGGGGCCGACTATATATGACCCAACAGCTTAACCTCTTAGCTCCCATATAGAAAGCATGATCGATTATGGTTATACTTCTATTGCAATAGAATATTTCCGAGAATGTACCCCCCTTTTTCTGAACTGTTCAAATGAGGTTCTACAATCTTGTGAAAGCTTCGACAAGTCTAATATGAGGTACTGAGCATACTCCATACTTAGCATGGCACTCAAGTAAGTAAACCTTCTGAAGGTGTAAATATAGCACTTACACAGCCTATAAATAGTAACACAGACATGGGGAGGGGAGGACATAGCGACACGACAGACGAAGAGAGGCATGGCCACATCCTTACAAACAAAGTTTGTACAATAATATTATGACAGCGCCTGTGGGAATGACATCCCAACGGCAGCAGAATACAGGATAATCATACTATGCTGTCTCTACAGTTTGTATGTACACATTGGAGGCACATCCTACACTAGAGTACGGCGCACAAGGAAACCTATGATACAAACATCACACTCGGAGTACACCAGCATGGACATAGGGCACAGTGTACAGCTCACAGACCAAGATGAAGCTTCTACCCTGCATGTACCTACGATAAGAACCCAGCAACCATATGAAAATTTAACAGATCTCCTGCTCCAATTCAAGAATCCTTTAGCAGCCAACAGTATCAGATGTGATATTTTCTCGAGCATATTCTAATAGACATTTTGAAACTTTACTGAATGAATCTACTCCCATCTGAAGGAATTTGCAATCTTTTTAATATCACATTATATACATAAACAAAACAAGTCATACTTTTTCTTACAAAGAATTCTATTCTGTTTGGTGGGCTCAACAGATGGTAAGTAATTTTGAAGATCAAACAAGCCTAGTACACCAATGGTAGTTCTATGGCTATTTGAAGCCCATCAATGGGTCCTTCTCATTTTACTGCAATAGAATCCTCAGGCTTGACACTTTCCAAAGGACAGTGAAGATAGGAGGGGCACCTTGCAACTCCAGCCGACTACGTTATCGACAGCTGCATAATGTGGTAACAAAATAGTGAAATACCCGAATAGCTCCATCTTGTGTCTATTTCATTTTGCATCATCCATTCCCTGGGCCGTGTTATGTACAGAGGCAAGACTGTCCCCTGGCCACAATAAAATGGAAGAGGATTTAGCTGGTTTAATGCGGCATGTTTGTACGTCATCTAATAAAATGTATTCTAATCAAATTCACCTACTTGTCCTCATTTGATATCTTTCCATGTACATTCCAGAATGTAGAACACTATGTTATCACACCATGTCAGGGGCATCACACCTACAAACACTTCAACAGTCTGCATGCAAATCTCACAAACCCATCAGAATATCCTGTTTGTCCATCTTCGAAAGATACCCCATCAATATATATTGTCTGTTTCGTCGTCAAAGTAAAAACCTTGCATTACGTATAGTAAGGGAAACGGTGGCGGTGCCAGTGACCATGCAGCTGGAATGATCTGGTTTTCAATCCGTGTCCCAGTCGTCATCCTCCGAGCCGCTGTCGCCGTCCCCGCTGTCACTGTCTTCTATCACCTTGCGCCGTATCTCCACCGCACGGTCCATCAGAGCCTGAACATCAAACCCGCCCGCAGGTATGATCTTCTTCTTCTCTCGGCGTTCTTCCACACGCCGCAACTTCTTATACCCTGGAACAGGCACGAAACAAAACAATGTAGCTACAGCAACTTCTTATATCCTGGACCATGAACAAAACAAAACAAACAATGCAACTACCAGAAGGTATACTTTGGACCCCCGATAATCGGCACACTCCTGTTTCGGGCTCAACACTTCAGTCCCCGAGATTATGAGACTTTTTGAATACAATTTTGTGCTCAAACTCAAATTCTATATGGCAATTAGTGAACAAAACCAGATCGCGAATCAATAGTTGCATTTCTTTTGGCAAGCCGACTAGGTTTGACATGCACCACATAAGGTATTTCCGGCGGCTAGATTGCCTTATTTGACAAGCTACCCAGCAAATTTATAGCTGAAGTGAGCTGCTTCCGTTGGTATATGGTGACTAGCACATCTCTGCTAGATACCGGCACATCTCTGCTAGATACCGGCACATGTCGGCTAGATACCGGCACATGTCGGCTAGATACCGGCACATGTCTGCTAGATACCGGCACATGTCGGCTAGATACCGGCACATGTCGACTAGATACCGGCACATCTCTGCTAGATACCGGCACATGTCGGCTAGATACCGGCACATCTCTGCTAGATACCGGCACATCTCTGCTAGATACCGGCACATCTCTGCTAGATACCGGCACATCTCTGCTAGATACCAGCACATCTCTGCTAGATACCGGCACATGTCGGCTAGACAGAGACCATGTGGTACTGAGCCAGGTTGCGCCGACGTACGCCAGAATCTTTCAAAGCGGCCATTTGCTTTCTGACAAATCGAGCATCCCTATTCGGATATCTGAATCATTAGGTAATAGTGAAGAGTTACCTCCCTTTGTAATCAAGACCAGAAATAAGGTTTACAAAATTAAAGCGTCATGTGTTCATAAATGTTATTTTAAAAAACAATAGCAACAAAACCTGTATGTGTACCACAGTGAGTGCACTTTGTGAAATTATCAAGACGGATTACAAATATCTGAGAAACAAGTGGTTAACAAAACATTTACAATCTAGGTCTGTTTTTTCATTCCCTGAAGTGAACCTCAGGAATGCGAGTACATGAATAAGACTTGATTGGCACGAGCGGTCGGGCGGACTAACAAAACAAATCACCGTTACTTTGGTGACATGTTTTTACCAATTGGATGTGGAAACCTGAAAGCTCGGACTATCAGGGAAAAGAATATAGTAAAATGTTTGGTTAAAGTCTTTTGTTGTTGTTTTTTTGGTAATGGGGTTTAGTCGCTTTCTAGGATCTTTCACTAACTTGGTTACGGGTAAAATAATGATCGGATAACGAGAAAATCAGATTATCAAAGTTATTATTATCAAGGTGCAACTGTAGACACTTAAATACTTACAGTCTCCCAATCTTATTTCATCCAGCAGAGCATTGCGTTCTTGTTCCACCGGTGGTTTCTGTGGATCCGTATTGGACGTGTTGGTGATGGTGCTTCCAGTCGAAGACATCGAGGTCACGTCCTGTTGATCGCTCGTCAGGGCTCCGTTCAGGAGGGGT
>JAULBP010085469.1:0-12369 GCA_032355345.1 Lepetodrilus pustulosus | reverse complement strand
TGTGTGTGTGTGTGTGTGTGTGTGTGTGTGTGTGTGTGTGTGTGTGTGTGTGTGTGTGTGTGTGTATGTGTGTGTGCGTGTGTGTGTGTGTGTGTGTGTGTGTGTGTGTGTCTGTGTGTGTGCGTGCGTGCGTGTGTGTGTATGTATTTCATAAGGCTATGTGGAATTGTGTCCAGATCCGTCATCATTAAGTGACGACACAGTACTGCTGGAACGGAAGTGATTCCGCTGAGCATTGGTCGTAGTAGATACATGCCGTGTCATACACAGACGTCAGAGTACAGCTGAGGTGGTACTGTCATGCTAAACTGTTTGGCTGAGTATCTGATGACACCAAGCGCAATACCATCAGAAATGGTTACCCAGTACAGTCACGAGACGCGCTCCACCAGTGCAGATTCAGTGTGATAGTGTATGTATTGGCCGTCTGACTAGTCGGCTATAGGAGAACAAGACAAGGCAGTAGCACCACCACGAGGTTCCCTAGCAGCACGGGGTCAAGGTCAACTGGCGGGATGTGATCCACGTCAGGCATCATTAATCACTGGCTCAGAGCAGGCCTTATCTACTCTTCCTGTGCAATAATGTAGCGATATGGAGACCACCGGCTTTCTTGCTGACATTTGCATGCAATGATAAGCTAAAACTGAACTGAACTTGGTAGTGGTGGTCGGGTGTACACAGAAGTCTAGCTCAAACTACACCGTTTTACATCAATCAATGCCGATATATTGATAATAACACGTCTAATAACACGTCTACGGAAAGGTGCCATAATCACTTGTCGTTTACAAAACGTTATTTTGATGATTGGATACGGAATTATGTCGCTTCTGGTGTAGATGTATGCAAATGTGATTCAACATGCACACGAGTATGCTCTGAGAGAAGTTCTTCTCTGACCAGCAAATCGATACAATTGCCAAACATCCATGTTAGCAAAGAGCATGTGATGGTTCATGGGGGATAACTCCAATTTCCAGGGAATATTTTCACAGTATTTTCTTCAACTTGAGTATTGACTGGCGCTTCCCTCATTTCATATAATATTTTGAAACACCAATGTATTTATTAAAATAATGGTATTTAGCTTTCGATTTGCAAGTCAAATAAACATATTTACAATAGCAATATGAAAGAAAATTTTCCATTTACTAGTTAAAAAGTGAACGTCTTATGAATTGTTATTGAGTGTAATGGTTGAAGAAACAGGAGTGTATGGGCCTATATTGACTATTGTTGCTTACATCTACCTATTTGTCACCACACACCTATATACATCTTGGGCCAATGCAGATAACATACGGATAGTAATCCTTTCGAAAACATAGGGCCTACTCATATTTTGTTTCCATAAAGAAACATTAATATATTAAGGTGCTGCTGTAAAATAAAGTGCTGTAAAATATTAGTACATGAAAAGTAGTTCTTTCCTCTAAACGTTCATTCCAATTATCAATACGTCATGGATAAATATGGTCTAATGTATAATACTATCAAATATTGTACGTAAGGCGTTAGCAGATGAAAATGGACTGATTGGCACCAGCTATTGGCACCGGATAATAGGCATACATGGCCAAGGGGAGCAATTCCTGCCGGTCTAACAGCAGACCTCCCTCTGGATGGCACGGTTCAAGCTAAAGATCAATACCTTCGTGAGTGTGTCGCATTACTAGACGTAATTAATTTGTCAGACAAGATAGAGTCGTAAAAAGAAGAACACGCCACACACACAGGGAGACATAGGTATATTACTTTATTACTTGTACGAGTATACTGATTGCACTGATCAGCCACGTTGAGCGAGTACACGATACGGAAATAGGACGACCATAGAAAGAAGCATCGCTACTACATTATTTTCATACTGATTATATAGTCTTTCATCGTGGCTATGAATACGGAATATGATCCAGAAATCAAAATGGATCCCTTTCGAAGGTCACCCAACAGGTACTATCTGATTATTATTTATGAATCAGGTATTAAGCCAGGGGTAAATGGATATCGTATTCGAGGTCCATAGATCAAGCTGTGTGGCGTTCTTCCTCCCTCGTGCCGTGGCAGATCCAACAGTTTATGAGATAGTTGGTGAATACTAGCCAGCCTTATTTGGGAGAGACTTAATTAAGAAGAGCTGATGAGCGAATCTTTTCCGACAGTGTAGCTTTAACTCCATTCTTTATTCGTACCCGTTCCAATACATCTCTAGCCTCATCAATATCTTGCACCCACTGACTGAACAGCCAGCTGAAATACTTCGTGTTGTGAAGTCTGGATGTCACTGCTGAGTTGTGATGAACTACACGACCTGACTTTGGCGCTCACGAACAGGAAGCATGTCCTGGTATCGTTGTAGTACCGGTATGTCAATGGACGGTATTGAGTATTACATAAAAGTCAGAAATACCAATGCCATCAGCCACACGAAGAAGGTAGAACCCATACCAGAAACTATTGTATTGTGTGCTTACTTGAAATTATTCAGTAAAATTCAAACCATGAAATATAGTTTTTTGGGATGTCACTATACATAGATACTTCATATTCTATGTGTGTATAGTGTTACCCTGCTGTATATATTAGGAGAACTAAGACATTCAGATTACATCCGACTGTGCAATGGAACCTCTGATGTCTAGGTTAATGGGTGACGGAAGACAGTGGTAGATGACTTATCTGAAGACATGCGAATGTGATATCGTGTGCTGGAGTTGCACGTGCAGGTCCAGTTAACTAGAAAACTGGAATCCTCGAACGTCCGTGCCACGAATGTTTACAGATATGCAGTATGCAAAAATAGAGTGGTGAACATTCTCAGTAGAAAGTTTCACAACTATTTGGTCTCGTGTTAGTGTTATATTAATGTCCAGTTCAAAGGTACGTCAACGTGAACTACTCTGTTAAATGGCATTATCTACCAAACATACATATTCACTATTCAAAAATATAATGTCTACGTCAGAACGTGTTCGCTTCCAGAAGAATGTAATCATTTTCTGATCCGTTATTTAGTATGTTTCCCAATAACTATATGCCTGGTAAATCATCAACCCTTTCGTGGCGTGGATTGTTTGCGCAATAAAATAACCCTATTATTATTATTATTATTAATATTATTATTATTATTATTATATAATTATTATTATTATTATTATTATTATTATTATTATTATTATGAAACGCATCTGTCGTGAGGAACAATTCATTAATAATAACCGATATATCGGACTGGAGGCCATCTTAATTTTAAAATCTATATTGATTCGCTCGTGACTGATGTGTGAGCATACCCGCACGTAGGGTATCCGCATTAACTCTCCACCACGTCTAATAAAATATATAGACAGCATTATTATACAAAGATAATTATATCTTGAGAACCGCTGCTATGGACAATGAGGTCATTTGTACATACTCTACATGACGCTTCATACAGAGGGAAATAACAATTGCCACATATAAAAGTAGAACTATGTTCGTCTCTTATATTTCCCGGTTATTTCTTCCGCTTCGGGTTGACGTGAAACCGGTGTCATTATATTGTTTTACCTAGTGAAACACCTCCGTTTATAACGGTATGGTTCTCGGCTAACTTTAATGATTATTTCTTAATTTGGCATGAAATTGGAAATCCATACATTCCCAACCATAGTAAAACTCGTAACTCTGTTAAGATATTCCAGATCGAACAAAGAATCATTCTTAGTACATTTGTCTTTTCGATGATTGTGAATTGAGTGAAGCAAGGCCCTATGGGAGAACTCGTCCGTCTTCATAACACACACATCCGCTCAGGAAGAGCTTGACGCTGATTGGCTAATCCTCGGAGGGCAATGCAAATAGGAAGAATTATTTCCATTTTCGCGTAAAAAAATTAAGCAAAGGACCTTCCCTTTGATGAGAAATAGAAACATCCAGTTGTATTGTTTGCTGGTTTAAACTGGCCGAGAGCTCGTGGGAATGCATCTGGATGATGGCATACAAGATAACTATTGCAGCTGACACCGACAGTTAGGAAAGTTATCAGCGGGGGCGCTGGCTATTACAACCAGTATGCTATCTGGAGAAATACAGGCGAAAAACCCTAACCCTGAAGAACTACAGGCCAAACAAATAATCACCCTGGATAAATGCTCGCAAGAAAGCAGGTATTACAGGGTAGCCCTGGATAAATGCTGACAAGAAGCCCTAAGCCTGGAGAAACTTCCAAGAAATCCTAATTCTGGAGAAATGCTGGCAAGAAATCTTTTAGAAACCTGGAGAATACTGGCAAGAAAGTCTACAACTGGATGTGTAGACAACGCAACTGCAGTTATCTAAAAACAATACCTTGAGAGTGTGAGTTGTCGTCTAAGCGTTTCCCCCACGTGCTCGTTGTTTAAAACCGTGTTAGTTAGCCATTACCATTGTCACAAAACATTAAAGAATTGTATTGTCTTAGACTGTTGAGAAATAATGAAAGCGAGATGTTACTCTTTGACTTAGTCAACTTAATAGTAACTATATATTTTTTTAAATCGTAATATTGCGTATATGTTTTAGAAATTCTAAGACGACAATCATAATCAAGTAGTAAATTCATATGTGTTTATATATACACATCTCTGATGCCAACTGCTGTAAACTGTGATCATGTCCAGTATACTGGGTTTTATTATTCCTACCATCTGTACCTATTACTCTAGCGATAGACGTCTTGGAGACGCGATCTAAGCCTACTATCCGTCATCAGTTTCCAGGTTATTTGGTTCTTGACATGGGCCGTTCTGTGGAACAATAGAGCGGGCACCTGCTTGGCCAGCTTAACTCACCAATACAAACTAAGCCGGTTGACCAAGGTGTTGACGACTGGACTGGGTTTGCAACTTAGCCGGGTTGGTATCGGCTGTCAGCGACAGACTGGTTCTGTGGATGTATGGCGCTCACATTGGCACTTAGAGCGAGATGAATGACACGTGAGTAACTACATCCGGTTCCAGCAAGACCTGGCTATCAATATGCCGTAGTTTGGAAGCGATCAGACTCGACAGTCTAATCTCCGTACAGAGTTGATCGGTGACACGCGCTGCACAGAACATCGGTGAAACAGCTACATGGTTTCTTGTATCATTGTTTGTGAATAAGAAGAGCGAGCAATATTAGATATTTAATAAAACTCTTAGGCCATATATAATAGAGATGCAGTCAATAAGGAACTCCACGCCCTCAGTAAAAATGAAGAAGAAAAGAGAATATAATAAATAAATACTAGTAAATAAATAAACAAGCAAACAAACTAACATACAAATAATTAATGAAATAAATGAATAAAGTCAATCTTGGAATGTTTGAAATAGCACAGGATATATGTAAAAGTTCAATAGTCAAGTATAAGCATTATTGTTGACTATTACCCTGCACATTGGACTGATGCACGGAGACTAATGGACTAGGCATATGATCAAACACGTCTTGTCTTCACCACCATGTCAATAACAAGATTCGGAATGAGAGTAAATTCTTTGACTTTGAAGCTGTCCATATATTACCTCAGTGTATAATAGTTATCACCATGACGTCGTTCTTTGAAGACACTGTCCCTGACATACGAACACACGTACTGTAGAGGCAGTAGAGACTCTCTGCTACAGTTTCATCTGACAAGGAGTTACATTGGCATTGAGTGATGTTCCATTACTACTGGGCAATGTTACAGAAAAAAAAGCCATGTTTACGACGAGATAATTTCTGTTGATCTGGTGTACCCAGTATACGGCTGTTAATAATGGTCCTTTTCGTAATATATCTATGAAGATTTGTGTAACTATTTGACGGAAATACCCCAGATGAATACAGTATTCCTGGAGCTCCACCTGTTGGTGTGGGAGGTGCGAGGGCATGGTGGCCTGACATTAACGTTATCTGGCGAAGCTCTTCGTCAGGTTATATACGATCACTATTATGCGAGGTCTACGTCAAACCTTGACAGGGCCCTGAAATGACAGGCACCCGGCGTGATTACAGCTTTCTGGGGAATCTGTTTTAGGATCCTGCCAGACCAAAATATCCAGAGCCTTCTTAACAAGATAAATAGTAGCTTCTCTTCCCTCTTAGTACTTGCGAATTCACATCTTAGGATACGCGGAGGCCAAAATACCAGTGTTGATTGTGAATACAATATCTGGTCTCAAAGATAGCATTTCCATCTCAGTACTTAAGTATTTAGTTGTCGTAGGGATGTTCTGAAAGTGTCCCCCGTGAGCTAGACCTAGTGATGTGGATAGAGAAATACATCAAGCGTGAACCATACGGAGAGACTCAGTCCGCCTAGACTAAACACAAATAGAAAAGTGTTTATTAATTGTGGAGAAAATGAGCATTTGTTTTGTAAACTAGAAGATAGATAACAGTCGTAACTATAGGAGCATGCTTATCTCATGATTGTCCTTTTTGCCCAGGTTCCTGGGCATCTCATTTTGTCGTTTTAAAAAGAAATTGGTTTATACCACAAATTTTAATATTACATTTCAACTATTGTATTCATACTATTTATTCAAATTCCTCATTCTGTGTATTCTATCCAACTTTGTTACTATTCATATAGCTTTTTAATACCTTTTTTTTCGTCGCAAATGGGTGAAATATTCCCGCAGCGACGTTAAACTCCATATTCACTTACTCACTCATCGTCGAAGTAATGACTTCGTCTCAATAGACATATTCCCAGAATGTTTATCTACTGTTGTTGTTGTTGTTGTTGTTGTCGTCGTCGTCGTCGTCGT
The DNA here is from genome assembly GCA_032355345.1 of Lepetodrilus pustulosus. Lineage (NCBI taxonomy): Eukaryota > Metazoa > Mollusca > Gastropoda > Lepetellida > Lepetodrilidae > Lepetodrilus > Lepetodrilus pustulosus. The sequence continues at coordinate 5,602 of JAULBP010085469.1, read as the reverse complement.
CGTCGTCATCAGCATCATCGTCGTCGTCGTCAGTGTCGTCGTCATCATCATCATCGTCGTCGTCGTCGTCAGTGTCGTCGTGGTTGTCTATAGTGTCGTGAATGTCGGGACGCCGCGCATAGACAAGGACAGTCTAGAGAGATGACAGTCAATACACTACTCAATACACTTCTTGTGACTGCTTTCAACAGAGGTGACTGTACCGCCTCATCATGTGTGTGTTAGTTAACCTGGCGATACACCACATATAATACTAACACGACTAGAAAACATTACATTTCACAATTCATACGGTACATGACATGCCTATGCAACCAAACGTATGCATGTATAGATGCACACCAATGTATTTGCCATATGCAACATTCATGTAAAACCTGACAGTGTAAAGGATGTACTGTAGACCATATCAAAGCTCCACCCGCTGGTGTGACATCCGGGGTCTCATAGCTATCATGGAAAGGAAAGAATATCGTGGGCCAATGGACAAGATTGGTGTGTTGAGCTTCTATGATTATTCATTAGATTGTGACGTCATAATATCATGATTCCAAACACTTCCGATCTACTATATGGAAGCCATGAGAACCCGGATGATGGGTGTAGATGAAGTAGAAGAGATGTCACTTACCTCCACGAGGCACTGAATGCCGGGGCCGCTACAGACGCCCGCCTGGAATAGAGAGATGTCAGCATGATGTACCTGTACCATAGTATAACATGGAGGTAAGACTGGTCGTTGAGAGTCCAGTCAACACCAATACAGAGATGCACTTTAATATTTGAAATAATAACAATAATAATAATAATTAAAAAAGAAGAAATAATAATAATATAACAATAATGACTAATGTGTACACTGGTAATGCGCCAAAACAACACTTATCGTTCGTATCTATGTTAATAGAACTATGTTATACCACCATCTTCCTAAATAGAAATACTAAATCTACTAGACGTATATTGCACAACGATGACCACAAGCCTATAGTGTCATGTTATGACATGTCACCATAGAATATAGACATCATACACATGCGTATATGCGTATATTCGTTCATTATTATTGATACTCAAAATCGTAAAATCGTAAAATGTTCCAGAACTTCCTACATGATTGTCATATAAACTATATTCCCATATGATTAGTATGAATCGTGCATGATTGTGACGTAAAATATAATCATACACGATTATTACATAATAATGAATCCTAGATGATTGTCACGTTTCAGAATCCTACCATGATTGTAACATATGATTGTCATCTAACACAGAATCCTACATGATTGTCTCTAGGCCGAAATGCTCTGACCGTCATATTGGCGTCAAGCCGTGTAGACGGCAGAGGGACAGGACTACTAAAACTAAAAGAATTTCCAATGACCATTCCTCTATCTAAAATTAATTTACTTGTAACTGTTTAACAGGATAATGAAGGAATGGGCGGATAAAGACAACATAGCTAGGTGTTTTCAGAATAATGTTGACGCTAATGACTAACCAGCCAATCAAAACGCACCATACATATCCAGTGAGGATGCTGCTGTGAAGATTTTGACAACCACAATGTATGGTGCGCTCTGATTGGCCGAATAGACGCTAGCGTCACAACTAACTATGTTGTCTTTAACCGTCAAATCCATCATTATCCCACTTAAAAAGTTACAAAAAAAGTTCATTTTAGATAGATGAATAGACTATCCAACAATGCAGCTATACGCCAATTGCACACTCTGCAAACTGTGCCCGGCCAAGTTTTAATGGACCTGTTCCTCTGCCGTCAATCCAACCATCTGCTAGCCATCAATTGACAGTAGAGTATGTCGGTCTAGCTTGTCCCTAACATAGAATCCTGCATGAGTTTCATGTAACATAGAATCCTATATTATTGCATTTTAACATATGCAGAATCATACATGATTGCTACGTAACACTTGTTTAAGTCATCCATATCCGAAGGTGCTTTTACCAACATTCATGTCAGCGTATCGTCTACATCAGTCTATTGTAGAATCTAATATCATGCCTGATATAACTCGTTGTAGAAACCCCGCAAACTATCCTTTTAAAAAAGTATGAGCCAGAAATATAACCAGAAACTATTTAAAACTACAATTGATAGAAAGGTTGTGTTATTGAAAACTGGATTTGTGCCGCAGTGAGTGTCTCGTTTCAGTTAACTATCCTCCACAGTCGATACCACTGCAGTGCATGTCAACAGACGCTCGATTAGCTACTTAACAAACATAATCAGTCGTAATCAATCAGTGTGGTAGATTTGATCGGCTTAGCAATCGGTGCGCTTTGTCCATTTACCAGTAACAAACACTGCGAGCACGTGGCGTGTTTCAGTTATTTAACCACTGAAGTACGATGTGATTTAGTTTATGTTGCCCGACATGTACTGCGATTACTGGCGTTACGTTTCACATTATGCGGTTTATTTGAAGAGATGCACGGCAATGGGTTAACGATTTATGGGATATTTTCTAGCGTAGATTTGTTTTAATCAAAGCAATAAATAGTGTTTAAACTATTTCACAAAAGCATTAGGGCGCCATACAACGTTTAGAATTCCTGTGTGAAGTTCACGTAGTACGTCTCTTTTTAAGTTGCGTGAAGTGGGTACCATAAACAGATCGTCACGTGATCTCTGATCCAAAAAAGGATACTGAGAGACCAACTTACTCATTCACCCGGAAATAAAATGCATTAGCATATTGGCATGCTGCACTATCTGAAAAACCTTTACTAGCGCTGTACATTGAAACTACCCTGTACACAGCACATATGTCAATATCACTGGTTAAGGCTTACACTGAGTGATGGGTACGAAATAGTGGAAAGCACTGTATATCAGAGGATGGGATGTCCAAATTACGGAATCCAAATATGCCAAATTTCGTTTCTTGACATCGATCGCCGGTAAATATTAGAATTTGCTCTTCCAGAAAAGTTATTAAATTAAAGAGCAAAATATTGAATACAATTCTACTTTAGATACATTGCAATGTATGTTGAGGAATTATTCCTTTCACAATTTTACGTAAATCAAGTAACTTTGATTGTATGCCTTTAAGTCTTGCATGCCGTCATCTCTGCAGATAATACCCTTGATAATAGATGCAGTGCCTGTCTCGATGAAAGGTCACAGTGACATCGTGATGAGGAGATGACGTAGTCACGAGGTGTAAATCTGCTCCACTATTCATCACTGGAAATAGCATCAGATACCCCCACGACGCAGTCACACAACACAATAATTCGAATTGCTTGTAAAGCAAATTTCAATTGGCGTGGTTACAACATATGTTTAAATCGTTTGCAGTTTTTGATTGAAGACGTCCCGTCAGCGCGGAGTTTATCCTCGACATGGAACGCGCATTAATTGTGACAAACGGGATTTTTACTTTTGATAATTGGAACAAACAAATCAATCGTCGATGTTTTCCACACTACAATGTGCCGTACCTAGACACGTTCTATGTTCATACATGCCACTCTGAGAGAGGTATTCAGAGGTATGAGAGAGGCATTCAGAGGTACTGCCAGTATATGCAGGAACCAGGAAGTTGGAAGCTTGGGAGACCTACAGACAAATCCATTAGCGGTCATCCAGTCTAAACACCCAACCCAATATAGCAGCGCAGTGTGCACTGTGGTAATACGCCTATTCCGACGGCTCACCAGATTTGCATGCGTCCGTCTCCAATGGGCAAAGATTACTATTTGCATATACACGTACTGGTGGGGATCAGGTTTGGAGGACAACAGAGACAAAATTAGCTAGTGAAAGGGTAACATGTGTAATTACTTAAGAACGTGGCTTAAAGTGCACTGGTAGGCTATAGTCAATACGCCAGCGATAGAGTAACCATTGATATACAACTGACACAAGTAATGGGTAGCGAATAGTCAATGACGTAGTGCTAGTCACATCACAGAACGACTGTGAAGTACTGACAATCACAATACGTAGTGTTAACTTAAGAAATCTAATAACTGCCTGAAGATATCGGCAGATGATCGTCATAGTATAGACATTGTACAATTTATATATATATATATATATATATTATATATATATATTTTTTTTTTTTATATCTACTTAAGAAATCTAGAGAAGTGGTGTTCACATAATAAAACGTATTGTCCGTGAAGCATTGTTGTAAAACTATATAGTGAGAGGTACTTAATCTCGAATTGTGTGAATGTAAAAAAAAATATAATTTGCAGAGCAATTTTTACGTTCCTTTTTTTCTATTAAGTATGCAACAGTACTGCTTCATCGTAGTCATAATGTTATGGCCAGATAAACTATAGTTGGTTTATATAAACAAAGCAGACAGATCAAGAATTGTTATTAAATGAGCATGTCAAAAGACAGAGGTACATGCCGAGTAATATACGTGTGCCACAATATACGTATTGAGGCAACCTTCGTAAACATATAGGCATACCCTGTACATACAATGTAATCTGTATAGTCAGGCAGTTCCATTAGGTTCCTCAACATTGTACTATACAGTTCAGGCTAGACAAAATGGGTTAAGAAGAATTTTACAGCAAAGTCATCGGGAAAATGATTTCATTGTTTGGCTGTTTGCGCAAGTGTTCTCCTATGAAGTCAGAACGTAATAAATTCCTCTGGGGAGCGATGATGGCCTCTTATGTGTCTAGACGTGCGTACAACCGGGAGAATGAGTCCACTCCTAATGATGGTTCATGATAGTTCCAGCACTACAGATCAAACTATTGTCATCTTTGTTATGCCATGTATGTCTAAAAGTGGATTAGTTAAAAATAAATACACATATAGCTTCACGAAATAGTGTTCGTAATAACGAATACACTCCTTAAATTTACACATCCTAACTACATCTGCTAGACATCCATTGTTTCTAGTTCGTCCGGTCTGTCTTCGAACAGTTCAGTCGTAATTATAGACACTACGGACGTTGATAGTTTGATCTACGCTGACGACATACATGGCCTGCCTTCCTTGTCGTAGACCAGGAGAGTGAAATTGACTCCTTTCTCTGGCACATTGATTTGTAACCCTCAGAGATACATCACCGACGTGTGGTGAAGGTAGCACGTTGTCTGTGATAAACGTGGCTTCGTCAGCTAGCTATTGAACACAGATAACACGAGAACAGTACGACGAAGCAGATAACCTGAGAACTGGTCCCGAGATTACAAACCATTTCGAGTAGGATTTCCTGCTCAAGCTCAAATTGTATGTGGATATTTCTGAATAAAACCTTGAGTTAAGCATGAAATCGTATGCAGAAAAGTATCGAAGTCTTGGGGCTGGTACGACGAAACAGTAATATGACATACCAAGAGGAACATGGTTTCAGCTGTTATCATGTCTACAGTAATGTCGCAATAGCTGTGGTTGTACCCTCCCAGCAACAATACAACAACAGCTCTATGTTGTACTAAGTCAGTATACCTCTGTATTAAGTCAGTATAGCTCTATGTTGTATTAAGTCAGTATAGCTCTGTATTAAGTCAGTATAGCTCTATGTTGTATTAAGTCAGTATAACTCTATGTTGTACTAAGTTAGTATAGCTTTGTATTGTACTATGTGAG
>JAULBP010085468.1:0-21621 GCA_032355345.1 Lepetodrilus pustulosus | reverse complement strand
CTTGTATCACCACTAGCCATGTTATTTTTAACAACATTTAACCATATTTAACATTAACTTTTAAAGCTATATTTACTAATTTAGAAAATCTATTAATAATTCTGTTCTATGGAAACTCCAGCTAAATTCGATTTCACATAGTGAAATACTGATGCAAAATGCTAATATATATTGAATTTTATATACATGTACCTTCCATTCCAAATATTGCAACGTTCATGTTAAACACGTTAAAGGTGCACTACCTAGCGGCTATTGTGTTCTTACTTGCCGAGGCTGACAGATAATTGACAGCTAGCAGGCAGGTTTGTGAATTGATATTTATGTTCCGTTGTTGCTTACATAATGCATTTAGTCAACTGGATTAATATGAAGTTTACCATGTAATAAGAAGTTTGCCATGTTTTCCTTGTTGGGTCTCTACATTTATAGTCATGTTGGTTTCTTGGACTAAGGTAACAAAAGGTCTGATATGGTTGAATAACACATTGTTGACATGCTTTGATGTTGAAATGGAACATGAAATCAACATATTATTGAGGATTTTCAGCTGTGAATATTAAATATAAAAATATGTAAACAAACAACAAAACTATGCGTTTGATCACTTGTAAATTCTGTAAGTTTATTGTTAAAAAGGATTCCTGTAATTTGATTAAAGTTGTCCATCAGTATGAATTTTTGTTCATCAAAGAATAAACTTCCTCAATACTTATGCAGGTGTGATAAAGTTTCAATATGTTCAGACAGCATTCAATAAATATGTAGGGCCTCCAACCCTCCTCCCCCATTTTTTCTTCTATGATCTCCTCATGCTTGTGACAAACAACAGCGAAAGTAATGTTCTAATTTATATCAATATTGTATCCACACATCCATGATTGATTCAAGCTGTACCAGCTTAATTTAAGTTTAAACATGTTGGATTAGTGGACATTAAAAAACACATTCTCTTATGGAATTAAAGGCACATTCTCATGAACACAGGCACCTCATGTGTAATTCCTGATATCTTCAGGCAATAATATTAAGTGGTGCGGTATGTCTTCGTAATGCAAGAATAAATAACCAATGGATTAAGACATTGCTGCCATTGTCTGAGATCTGGTTGAAGGTATACAGGTATTACATTGTCTTTTTCATGACCTCTTTATAACCTGTAAAAGTGTAACCTGGTAAATAATTATGTAGATAGCTGTTGATTTAATGTGGTTGCATTACACAGCCCCCACCCCTCCAGCTGTTGACATTAGTAGGTCTGGATGTAGCCGAGGATTAAAGGCATAGTTCTGAATAGATAGCAGCAGAACTCTTTACTACAATCAGTAGAGCAGATGAGACCGATAACTTGTAGTTATTAATAATGGAATATTTGAACCCATCAGCAGTAAAGTATCACTTCCATGACCCAATAATGTGATTTATGTAATGGTAAAACATTTATGTATTATTTGAACTAGGGAGCTCATTATGTTGTGGTATGGAAAAAAGCATCATCAACATATAGTCTATGAACATTTGTACAATGATCATTAAAATCAAATACCATAATATTAAATTGTTATAAAAGAGCCTGTTCTTTCTTACTCCATGCCTGTTTTGGTCACTTTAAAACATTTTCTCTGAATTCGGCCACGACTCTTTATGACTGTGGGAAAAGAGTTCCATGTTAGTTTGTTACCATAACCTTTGACCTGACCCGACCTGACCTAATTGAAAGTTTGACCATTCCATTGTCTGTCTCCTGACCGTCTGCTACCTGATAGTTCTCTCTTCACCTCACTCTTTGCCAATCCCTCGGCGGCTGGAACCGCTCTCGTGTGTCTCACGTGTCTCGGTTAAACGTTCACAGTTTAGCCATGTTAACAGAAACTTTTAGGATGTCTGCATATGTCAAGGACGTTTCCTCTTAAAGATCGGGATGCTGTTACCACTGACAGCTTCCTCAAAGGCTAATTGTAAATATGTGTTCTAAAGACAGAGGGGCTTTAATGTCACTTTAATGCAAATGCTATTATGGAATTAAAAGCATGTGTCGCTTTAAAAATATTCGATGAAGGTATTTTTATGAAGATTGGACAGTTGCCATTTTCTTTAAGATGAATTTTAATAGCATTCTTTTTGTTACTTGGTGTTATTGAAATTGGATTAAAATTCCTGTAATATTAGATCCTGTAACATTTTAAAACTTTCTATTGTCAGCTTTTAATATGATCACGATAAATGACAATACAAATGTTTCATTCTCTGAACAATTTATCTTATTGTGAAATTCTTTTTGTAATGCAAATTTTAATGGTTTTTTTACGGAATTTAACAGAAAATTGTGAGTGTCGGTTCCCAAATATTTCAATGTAATGGAGAATAGACTGTTTGCTATGCCTGCAGGAAAAGTCACCTTGACAAGACAGCGAGAATACAGATCTATATTTGAGTTGAACCGCTTCCTTTCTCTCTCTGTGTAGACTGTGCTATCAAAGACTTACAAGTACACTCTGGTAACCTCTTAAAATATGTGACCCCCTCCAGGTTAACCTTTGACCTGGTAATTGTCTGCGCACTCCAGTTTCCAGGTGGTCTGTTATTGGTTATATACTCAACAAAATAAATTAAGGGCCAGCAGATATTTGGTGGGGACCGTTTCTACCAAATTTTGGAATTTGGCTTGAGGAATCTGGTGCCATTCTTCTTCAAATATGTCTGCAAAGTTCTTTAACCCTCTCCCTGTTGGATTAGGCACAGATACTGTTCTTTAGGGCATATCCGGTTGCCTGCAGCAGGTTGAAGGTTAAGAGTGAAGGCTGTAGATGTTTGGAAATTCCTTGTTGTTGAAATAATATGAATAATGTTAAATTTATATGTTACAAGGACTAACTTTTGTATATATTCCTGTGAAATATTCATAAAATTTATTTTGATATCTCCCTTCCACAAACCCACACTCCCCAATCGAATATATGAAGTAGTTTTTTTATTATCAAATATCCTGGCATATCATTAGGTAACTGGGCTCATAAAGACCTTTATTGCTGTATAAATATAGTTTTCGTGACTGTGTTACGTTGGCCGACAACGCACATGGTTTATTGGTCTGATCGCGGCAGTTGAGGTGGAGAGACATTGTTTATCTGGTCAAGTATTATGTAGTTCCTGTCTTAGATGTTTAGCTGGTGGACACGGTTCTCCTGATTTATGATACTGTGATAGTTGTGCACATTTCAGATCGAGTACCTGCCTATAATTTCCTCATTGTCTTTGTTGACAGACAGGGTTGGCGATAGAATGAAAAGAATGTTCATGATCTTGGTGATAACAAATATTTTTTGGGCCCCATTTGACACATAGCATTGTTTTATTTATTTAATATTGAGAACTATTATACAATTTTTTATGTGAATATTACCAATTTGCAAAAAAAGTTCCATTTTTTTTAATATGCATGTATGAATTCATTCATTCATGTTATATATATTTTTTAAATTCATTCATGTATATAAAAAATATTATTAAAAATAAATTAGATGTATATCTATATGTGTATTTATGAACAAAAATATATATTACATTGATGGTTCGAATATGTATGCACATACATGAATACAACTATTATTACGACGACACGGTTTTGTCTATTATGTAACTTTGACTGCTTTTTAAAAATGTTGTTATTCCAGTTGTATGACCTATATAGCTTCCACGCACCCCATCCCCGTGTTTCCCACCCGACCCCGCCATGGTAAACCACAACTTGTTTGACAAGCATATTTTAAGAACTAAAACACGAAGGTGATAATCTGACACCAGGTAACACCTAGCCTTGCCTTCTCCACTGTATAGATCATATCCACCCACAGGTATCACACCCACAGATCCACATATCACAGATCCACAGATCCACAGATCCACAGATCCACAGATCCACAGATCACAGATCACACAGATCACAGATCACACATCACACATGCATGTGTTCACAGTAACTGTGGTAACACTTCCTGATATGTTGGCCTATTAGCCTCCCGCAGTGCTGAAAAAAAGAGAAGGATATTTCTAAGGACAATATCTCACAAGTTACAAGGAATATTACGGATTATCTGTCATGAGTGAAATTAATGTAAGTATCTACAGTCTATGTCTGGTCATATTGCACTGAGGAGGAAGACGATGTTAAATTAATTACGGTATGATTAATTACTGCAATTTACAGGGAAAATTACAGGGATGGAACATGCCTTAAAAACTTACTCGTTCCAATAGTGCGAATAATGATACAAATAATAAATGTTGACGAAAAGCTTGAATTTCTACTAACCCTTATCAGGATCTTAATGAATTAACAACAGATTTTTTTATTTGGAATTTATCATCATAGTTATTTTTATCAGGAATTTTAACAATATACACAATTCCCATATAGCATTTGAGCTTGAGCATGAAATCATACTCAACACGTTTTGTAACATCAGGGCCCATTCAAGAGATCGGCCTTGAACAGTTAGTCTAGATTTCTATGGAACATAGAGAAATAAGATGCTATCTCATTTTACATGGTTTAGCTTCTCGGTGGCTCACAAATTAAATTATTTAATACCAATCTCTAGGAATTATACACATTTTTTTCGTCACCTTTTGAAACAATGTTAACTCCCTCCTTGCTGAAGGCAACCAGAAATGCCATAAAGAACCATGATGCCTTAGGCTATAGCTGGTTAACCCTCTCCAAGCTGAAGGCAATCAGAGATGCCATAAAGAGCCAGGCTGTGGTTAACCCTCTCCATGCTGGAGGCAATCAGAGATGCCATAAAGAGACATGATGCCTCTGCCTAATCCAGTATGGATAGGCTATAGCTGGTTAACCCTCTCCATGCTGGAGGCAACCGGAGATGCCCTAAAGAGCAGTGCCTGTGCCTAATCCAGCATGGAGATAGCTGGTTAGTCTATCTAGTCTTGGACTGTTACTAGGCTTACCATTCTCTTCAGCATAGCGAGCAGAGAATATGGCTGAAACTCAACCCGCATTCTGGCTAAGCTTAAGACGCTCGGCTTGGCTGGAGAAGACAACATATGGCCTGACGATGTTTTGAAATCTTCTCATTCTCTCGGGATTTTTTTAGGAGAGAGAATGAGTTTGCAAAGTGCATTTGGTAACGCCAAGCACATAATTATTGTCTTTTTGTCTTTGGAATATATTTCAGTAATTTAATCATCTGTGTAAGTAATAAGATGCAGTTTTAAATGTATTACCTTTTATAAATATTATATCGAGATTGACTGTGTTAACAAAGTACTAATGTTAACATAATTTAACAGTTTCATATATGTTTTAAGTTTTGTAAAAGTTTTAGATTATAAGTAGTTATTGAATGTATTGAGGTATATGAAAGTAGTAAAGCTGCTCATAATTATATAACACATATAAAAAAAGATAATTCAAATACCAAATAACATTACATTACGACCTTACCATCACCACTAGTATCAGGCTTGAAAGGTTTACTACCGTAAGTTGTGTATATTTGCTATATTGTTCACCTAATTAAACCTATAAGTGTTGTTTATCTTTCTCTAATCGTGTTAATGATGGAATAAACCCCTTCTATTGAAAACTGTTTTGTTAGTATTTTCTTAGGCGCCATAGGCATGTCTTGGGTTAAGTAACAAGCAAACTAGTAAACGTGAGAGAGTAGGAAAGAGAACTGTCATTGGTGTTGGAGAAAACTCGGGGAGCAGTCATTGTTTGGGAATGCATCCACTCAGCTGGTGAGTGCATTGGCAAGTCATCAAGTATATAGTCATCAAGCGTAGTCATCTCATGGTGTTGTTGTTTATGCTGTACTATTATATTGTATTTTCCGAAAATAGCAGGAAAGTATATATTTGGAAAGCAATCCACTATACATGTATTATCATGTTTTTACTATATCCACTGTTTTTATATATTTTTGCACAATTTTATATGAAAATATTTTTATGAAAACCTTTTTTTAATGAAAACTAAAATATTGTATTTAAGTATTCATGTACACATATTTATCATATTTACATGATTTATGAACATGGCAACAAATATAATATAACATTAATTTAATGATAAGAACTTCAATGGTGATGTTTCACTTTCACTTATGATTTAATTATATTTTCAAATATTCCAATGATTTCTATTTCCATGGTGATTTCTATTAGAAAAGCTTCACTTAATTCAAATTTGGTATCATGTCAATATTTTGATTTCACTAAAAAATATTGGAATTGGAGCAATTGGAAGAAAATGTTTATGGTAAAATAACTTAAATTTTCTTTTTCTTTATTTTACTATCTTTGTAAAGATCTCTGGATCAGTAAAGTTTTGTTTCACCAATTGAAAAAGAGGCATGATCGGCGTGTTAAATGCAGAAAGTAATGTGAGATTGTGCAAGCAACCGATAATCCCATAGTCTGCTTGCTTTGCACACCTGTAGTAATTAATGAATGCAGAAACATGGTGAGAGGTGTAAGGTCTCCGAATAAGGTGTAAGGTCTCCGAATAAGTAGGATCTGTGACTCTCGTATGACACTTTTCCCACTAGTTTAGTCTGTCAGCGAGTCGGCGAGTTTCGCTTTTTGATTTCTACAAACATTAAGCCTCATACAATAGGCCATTGATGTTCCGAGCGAGGAATTCTGCAAGGCAGTCTACTCAGCTACTCTGCCCCCATCTCTTAATGAGATCGGTGGGACATTTTGTTTAATTTCTTTCTTCCTGATTTGTGTGGGTTTAATTAACAAACACTGGTTTGTTTGTGCAGCTGGAGGATGAACATTTAAACTTTAAAAAGGAATTTGTCAATTATTTTTTGTTGTTAAGAGTTAATGTCATGCGATGTCATGATTAGAATTAGCAAATAGAATTGTTGTTAAATTATTCAATTTGTGCATGTACCATACTACTTTTCTTGTAAAATTAGCACTTGATCTTGACTTGAATAAGAGCATATTTATTTTAAGTTAGAAATTCCAGATTTGTTCAAGATGATATCATAAATTAGAATTATATTGTTTTTAGTTACTATCATTACTTCTGTTTATTATACTCTTAACTGAGTAACATATAAAACAAACAGTTACATAAACACATAGAACGCTACATCATAAATAAGTTGATATTTTAAGCACTATTGTATATAACCTATAATTTGTTCCTCTAGTCTAAGAAGAAAGCTAACATATTATATGAACAGTCAGTATTTCATATTTAGCATTGGTTACAAATGAGGCTTGAAGTACCGGAAAGTGTTACCGGTATTTGCTTCTACAGACATTTAGTCTTACTATTACATATTACAGATCATTACCGTAAATATCATTACTCATTTCTTACAAGTAGTTAATGTGATATGGATAGGATATGGTAATGTAGCTGTTCATGGTAATGTAGCTGTTTGAGAATCAATTATAGACCCACATGTAATTTACCTCTCCAGAAAATGATGTACCGGTACTAACAGTAACAGTCAGTTTGGTTGGATCCTTTCACTGTCTATCATGTCTGTATTTGTAAGATAGCCTGCAATATGTATGAGCTATAGTAGAGTACATGTACTTTAAATAAGACCTATGACTGGTACCAATAAACCATTGATGACAACTACATGCTTTTGATAAATATAGATAGAAAACATGGAAAATGCAGTCCAATCTTTTCACATAAATGTGAAAGGGAATCTCTCCCAACAGGATTTGAACTCGGAACTCTAAATTTGTAGTCCAACACTTTACCTCCTGCACTATCCACTATTGCACAGACTTTGCCCTAGATTTACAATAAACAGTTTGCCAGGTTTTATATAGCTCAAATCATCCATGCATAAAATATTAATGTATTCTTTAAAAAAAAATGGAATCGGCAGCTTAATCCTGTGTATCTGGTATAATATTATAGAGTGTACTGGCTGTGTGTGGGAAAGTGCCGCCAATGTAATGTACAATGGAATACAACCAAAACCTGGAGCTGTCTATCATGCAGTGATAGAAGGGTTGTATGTTGCGCTATTGACGTGGAAAGCGGCCCTCTTTCACTACTGACATAGACTGTACCTGGGGGCCATCTGAGGAAGTCAATAGCCTCCAGTCATATTCAGATTTACATGTGGACTGTGACAGTTCATAGAAATGCAGGATCGAAATAGTTTTCCGGGTTAAATTACATGGGAGATGTATTGAAAAGTGAGATATACCTGTACGCATGTGTATACACCATGCAGGTTGTATGTAACCTGTTGTAGGTGGGAGGGCAGCTTATAATAGTAAAAAAACCAGCCAATATGACCTATGAGCCATGACCGCGATAACCCGTTACTCAGTCAGTATTTGCTTCGGGGTAAAATCTGTATGTCATAAAGAAAAGGATACATCTTATGGACATACCATTTGGCCAGATTTATCGATGGACTTTGATTGATAGAGATCAGCAAAAATACCTGACATTTGTTTGTCATATAATAAAAATGTTAACCGGAATTATTGTGTTATTAGTTGGCAACCATCTGTTGCATGTATGCATCATTATCAGATGATTAATTCAGGTATCTGGTCTTTTATGATAAATAGTGGTAACCATGGTAATAGTATGTGGTAGTATGAACATATTTTAATAATGTAATTTAATCTGATAAATCAATAGAAAATAGTTTTTTTAAGTATTAACATACATTTTAGGTATACTGATGGTCAAATATTCAGCAATGTGAGAATGTTTTCAAAGCTAGTTGAATCATGTTGAATTGAATGGGGAAAAAACATGGCATTCTTAGCCACAGATGATAATGCCTTTACTTGGAGGATCATAACCAGTTATAATGTCTTGTTTCTATAATTTTCTAACAACAACAACAACAACATATTTGGGCTAAGATGGAGTAGTGGTAGCTCGTCTCGGACTACAAACCAAAAATGTCAACTTTGATTCCTGCTTTAAGTTTCAGCATATTTAGACTGGGGACTAGTTCTATATTTAGTGAGGTTGAAAGGAGTGCAGGGTATACACACTATAAAGCTTGTCAAAACTTGAATATATTGGGAAAAAAAGCACCCAACTTCCACAATAATGCAACACCACTTTATTACGTATGTCATGCATGAAGAGACATTTGCTGTGATGAAACCTTTACAGACCCAAGATAGTCATACATGTGTGGGAAAACATCTGCAAGCGTTAATGAATACGATGAGATGGAATCCTCTTCAATATCTAATAGCATGTTGCTTTAAATAATGTCATCAGTATACATATTGATACCAGATTTCCATCTCGATGCCCCATGGTATTTTGTCCTGTTTATTCAGACAATAGTTGCACACACACGCGTGAGTCATCACAGGTTACCACACATGAATAGACCTCTACATACTATTTGCCGATTTATATTCATTCTGATGTTTTGTACAAATCAAATAAGCTGTTCAACAGACGCCTGGGTCGCGGCGACATGCTCCTGGTAACATGTCTGTGTTGTCAATAAATGGATCCTATTTTCTGCCATGGATTCGTGTTATTGCAGAAGGGGGCGTGTGGTTTTTTTATCGTGAAGGGATTCTCACTTACTCTGTTGGGCGTATGTTTGGTGAAGTGGTTTTATCAAATATTTTGTAATTGTGCGATAGTTTTATTTATAGATATGCATTGATGCATAAATAAAAAAAATAATAAAAACGTTAATAACACCATAGCTCGTTGATACAATTTTCAGTTAAATATTTTGCAATTTAGTTACGATAAGTCTTGATTAGGAATAAGATTCCGATATGAAGTTGTTAAATATTTTTCTTTGGATTTATTTAATCCTAATGTAATTAAATCATAATCTCCAGTATATCACCAGAAAATTGTTTTAAAAAACCGATATGGTTGACACTAAAAGCAATTAGATGTTCATGGGTCGAAAGAGGTCCTCAGGTGCTATTTTTCTCCACTGAAAATTGATTTTCTTTATTTCCCATCCTTGCATAACTATGAGACTTAGTTCTAAATTGTACTGCATTTAGTCCTGTCCTCCTTGCTTGACTGACAACATACAGCGTGTATTGATAATATGAGTCACATGTAGGCATACAAACATGGACATTTTACGCCAATTACTCGACCGATTGAGTCTAATCGTGGCATAACATTGACAATAATCTCATGCATTGGACGCTGTTAACCCTTTCTCTGTTGGACTAGTCCCAGTCAGTGTTCTGTCGTGGGGCATTTCGGGCTGCCTGCAGCAGATGGAGGGTTAAGGGGATGTACCTCCCTCCCAGGGCTGTGTTCTAGTTCCACACCTTACTGATGATGAGCCGGTTGATCTGGGGATGGTGTCAAAACATGCAGGAGGAATTTTTATAAAAATGTTTTAATCGTTATATAATTTCCAAAATCATATTATTTATCGCAAATTTATGAAAAACAATATTTTATAAAGAATTTAATGTTTGGTTAAATAATACATTAATTTATGGAACATATTGATAGTGTGATTTTAATAAAATAAACAGGATTTGGACCTACATTCCATCAGCATTTCAGTCGCTATTTACAATGTCAAACGCAGACATCATTTCTGCCATGAATTTTAAAGCTGCATTTTCAGGAAATAATAAAAATAATTCTGGGGAAATTGACACTCATCCTTAAAAGTCACAGTTGGGTGAGCAGTAATTTTCCATTCTGCATAAATACATGTAAATTTGTATCTTATTACCTGGTGAACACTAACCAAAAAATAAATAAAATGCCATTTTTATGAATCATCAATCATACTTAGAACCAAGAAATTGCGTTTTATTGGTCGTATTTAAATTTGATCCATTCCCTCCAGCTAATAATTGTTCACAAAGTCGTGTATTGTAATAATTATATTTGGATAGAGTAGCAATCAAATCAAATCAAACCTGTTTCTGTTGTAGTAAATATAATAGATATATTCGCATATCATGCTTGGATCATTTTGCCTTTGTCAATCACAGCTTGCCGCTTCATTGATATTGAATTGAAGACAGATTTTTATCTCGTAATTGATTTATTGGTACACAGGTTAAAGCGAGACCTTAACATGACCAACATTAGATTTGTTCCGGGATAAAGAAAAATTACAATAGCCTCTCACAGTTCTTTTTCAGAATTACCAGTCGTTAGTCTAAATGAACTTTGATATGTTTTTAAAAAAAATGGATTGAAAATATATTCTGATTTGTAGGTCATACAGTACTTGAAACGATTTGGGTGAGAATGAGATAGGAGACAAACTAATAAAACAATATTTGAATATTATTTATGAATTATTTATATACATACATGTGATATGGAACAGAGGTATATTAAAATAAGGCTTTTAATCTTATGTTAATCAATCTATTAATGTTTTAAATACGGCACATCCTATTATAGTTAATCCGAATTGAGACAGGCGACCTCAGAATAGAGTTTGTAAAATTGTGCATTTTCATCTTTATTTCACATTCAAAATTAAAATTTGTGTTCACAGTAGGTTATTTTTATTATAATTTTCAAACTTTATATTTAATGATGCTGCTAAAAACATGTTAACAACATCCATATAGCAGAATATTACTGTTCATCTTCTGTTTGCGTATCGGCTACATTGTTAGATCAAACAAAGGGAGGCAACTCTTGGGTGCCTGATGTTAGCAAGACACAGGAAAATGTTCCTGATAATTAAAATTGTTGAGGAAGACTTTAAACATTTTGGGATGGGGAATAGTACTATCGGATTTCATTACATCACAGAGAAACTGCTCATCTTCAGGTTAAATATAGAGCTTACTTCAAGCAAGGCCGAGCAGTAAGCACATTCATCTTAAAACCGAGATCTTTCAGCGCTTTTGGAATCTTTCCATTCCCTGCCTCACTTTCGTTAGCGGGAGTCATCTTTCGGCTATGGTAAGGAAGAGTTTTGTTTTAAATTGAAAAATTCAAGGAAAGTAAATTGTGAATATGCTTTAAATTAAATTAATATTTATTAGTTTGTTTGATTTTTAGATGTAGATGTCCATCATAATTGTGGTCATTAGCATTTCGATTTTTGCAACATTATTTATTGAAACTTTATTTAAAGTTTTCTGTTTTATTAAAATAAAAATGCCTAAATGTGAGGCTGGGACTTATTGATGAATGAATGTAATTGAGAAAGCCATGCCAACCATTGATTTGATTTCAAATACCGGTATGTGTTTTCAACTTGAGTTAAGTGCATTACCAGACACGGCTATTTATTATTTATACTGTATTACACTGTACCTACTGAGGGTTTAAATTACCATCAACAAATTAAGGAAATGTCCAAATTAGAGCAAATTGCATATTTCAGCATTTGATATTGGTCGAATATCAATAAATGTACCATTGTATAGACTATAGTTTAATTTGTTGAAGGATACAATTACAAACTGACAAGATAAGCAACTAATCCTGATCTATCATAACACACATGACACATTTTTTTCTCCAATCCTTTCCTGATGAATAAACTATGTTTAAATCAAAACATACGTGACAGGTCACTGATTTCTAAGATTTTTAACCACCATTTCAGGGAATCGGAATAATGTTGTTATCTGCTTCAATTAATACGACCCCTTGATCCTGATGTAATTATATTCTTCAGTACGACACTGGGCACTTAATCGCAATTTCAAGCGTGGCTGACGAAGGACACCCTCCTGGTTTAGCGGCAATTAGCATGCACACAGCTGGGCTAATGTGCTAATGTGCGTGTGAGTGCGCGATTTGTCCTTCAATGCTCACTGTGTTTAACCCGTTAGCAAATTAATCACAATTGTCTGTACTTTTATTTATGGAATATTTAATCTCTACCAAAGAAGAGATTTTTCCATGGAAGATTCGTATTTGTATCAATGGCTTTCATTTTATGTCTGTCACAGGTTGCATTCTTAACCCAAAAAAAATAGTCTCATTTAAAGATCCCCGTCAAGAACAACTGACAAGATTTTCCTATGGTTTGGGAATTTAAGATTTCCAGTACTTTGTTTTATGTTAGTACAGTATGTTTTACAATTCCAATAATTATTGTTGTTATGGAAGCAACTCTGATTAGTTCATTTTATATTTTCATCTTTTGTCATAATAATATTGATGTATGAGTAGGAATCTCTAATCTATGCCATATATGCCTGATACAACGTAGTTTTGAATAAATTAAATATATTAACCTTTGTGCAGGAATTGTCCTATCAGGCATGTACACTTTCCTCCAGGAAAGAGAAGGTTAAAGAACTTGCATATTTGAAATACCAGTAGATTGTAAGACACACAAAGTTCATAGACAGACCAAGTTACACACATGGACAGAGTTTCACACACAGACACAGTTTCATACACAGAGTTTCACACACAGACATAGTTTCACATACAGACATAGTTTCACATACAGACACAGTTTCATACACAGAGTTTCACACACAGAGTTTCACATACAGACACAGTTTCATACACAGAGTTTCACACACAGACACAGTTTCACATACAGACACAGTTTCATACACAGAGTTTCACACA
Organism: Lepetodrilus pustulosus; assembly: GCA_032355345.1. NCBI lineage: Eukaryota > Metazoa > Mollusca > Gastropoda > Lepetellida > Lepetodrilidae > Lepetodrilus > Lepetodrilus pustulosus. The sequence goes on along the minus strand of JAULBP010085468.1, from coordinate 8,066 downwards.
CAGACAGAGTTTCACACACAGACACAGTTTCACATACAGACAGTTTCATACACAGAGTTTCACACACAGACAGAGTTTCACACACAGACAGAGTTTCACACAAGCTGGTGGTACCGGGTAGTGCAGTGGTAGAAAGTTTTACTTCGGAGCCAACAGAGAGAGGTTCACACACACACACATAGGGCATGTCCACTTTTCTCCAGGAAATAGAAGGAACTTGCTTATTTGAAAAACTGAAATACTGTTAGACGCAGATCCAGAGTTTCACAGTAACCATGGTAACAGAAGTAATGGATCACTGTAATGATTGAACATTTTCAAAATGTTTATTTCATGATGATCAGATTGCATGATCCGATGGACATTGTCCAATATGGTCATCGGCAGGACATGTCCAGTATTCCAATCAGGTAATTGTATGTGGATAATGACCATTGCCCCCCTGTAATGACTCCAGAACCTTATAATGACTCCAGTAACTTGACCAGGATATTTGACTTGTCTTAACAGTACCGATGTTAGCATTGCATGCTTGGGAGTAATCGCTGAACAATCATGGCTGTGTTTTCTAACCTGAACGTTTTAAGAAGGTTCTGCTAAGATAAAGGTCTTCTTGTTGCTGCTAATGTACCTTGTTTTTTTGTTTTTCTGAAACCTACAAGAAACCACAGTAGATCCTTTGACAGTGCACCCTTTGTAAATGCTCCTGGTAATATAGTAAATTATATCTGTGACCTTGATATAGTCTCCATAGTTAAGGTATCCATGTGTAATATGAGGTGGTATTATAGGTGGGGTATAATGTACAACAGATTAGTGAGGGGCATCAAGATATATAACGGATAGTTGGACAGGTTATTGAAGACGGATAGGTTATTAAAGGTGTGGACAAATTCGTGATGTGGGACAGATTAGCAAAGGTTACTGGTTATTGAAAGCAACAGATTAGTGAAGGTTATTGAAAGCAACAGTTTATTGAAGGTTATTGAAAGCAACAGTTTAATAATGGTTACTGAAAGGAACAGAGTAGTGAACTGTATTGAAAGCAATATATTAGTGAACTTTATTGAAAGCAAAAATATTATGATAGTGAATACATGTATTAAAGAAAACAACAGATTAGTGAAAGTTATTGAAATCAACAAGTTGGTGAAGGTTATTGAAACCACCAAGTTGGTGAAAGTTATTGAAATGTTAGTGAAAGTTGAATGGATAGAGAAAATGGACATTACGACATTAGTGAAGACAGTTTATTGAAGGTGAACAAATTAGTGAAGTTATTGAAGGTTGATACATTAGTGAAGTTATTGAATGTGGGTACATTAGTGAAGTTACTGAAGGTGGACAAATTAGTGAAGTTATTGAAGGTGGACAAATTAGTGAAGTTAATGAAGGTAGACAAATTAGTGAAGTTATTGAAGGTGGATACATTAGTGAGGTTATTAAGGATGGATACATTAGTGAAGTTATTGAAGATGAATAAATAATCAAATTAACTGAAGGTCATAGGTTTCTGAAAATTGACATGGTAGTGAAGACAAATTAACAAAATTGAATAGGTTATTGAAGGTGGACAAGGTGGTGAATATGGCCGGTTTAGTGACGATGACACATTAATGGTAAAAAGCGGCAGGTTATAGTGAAGATCAGGCAGGTTAGTGAAGGGCGTGTAACCTTACTTGGTGACAGTAAACTTGTCTACCTGTCATCATCTTGACAGCTAGCCCAGAATAGGGTGACATGTCTTTACCTGTGAATAACTTTTAACGGGACATCATGTCACCGTACCCTGCTCTTGGTATGAACTCTTTGTCTAAGTATGGTGCTAGGTTCACACTGTCTGACCCATCACTGTCTTACCTGTCGCTGTCTTACCTTGTCTTACCTGTCGCTGTCTTACCTGTCGCTGTCTTACCTGTCGCCGTCTGACTTCTCACTGATCTCCTCACTGTCTCACTTGTCCAGCTACCTCAGATAATCTTCAGACATGGAGGAAAGGATTGTCTGATTTGCATTTTTAATTTCTCAACTTCTGTTCAATTTTGTATTTTGTTGGTTTTAGCCTAATTCATAATTGCTGTTGGTATCAGTCCTGCCATATGATTGCTCTTAAAGCAAAAAGGAAAATAGCTTAAAACATCATTAATATAATGCTTTCTACATGTTTTTATTTCTCCATTTCTCCCCATATTTATTATTTTACCACTATCTCCCTCTTCTGTCTATCCATATGTCCATTTTCTGTAGATTTTATTATTATTTCTTTTGTTTTAATATGTATTTTTTTACTCTCTAAATTTAAGCCAAAAACCTTAGATCTATTCACCTGTTATATCAAAGGGACAGAAGTCTATGACAGAGCATGTAAGACACATGTTTAGGTCATGGGTCAGTGTTCACCTGACACAAGAACTTCCTCTTAATGCTCCCCAGTCAAACATTACCCACACTTTCCCCATCACTTGTACTTTCCATTTTCACCTGGAGGTCCTTTGATGTTTACCTGTACGACCTCGGCCCCTTTTTACTTACCATGCCTACTATAGGGTCACGCTTGCCAATTTGCAAATTCTTCACATTTTGTGTTTCCTGTCGAGTAGGAAGGTAAACATTTGAGTGGCCATTCTACTTGAATATTCTGCCGGTATTGTTAACCTTGTGTCGGTCTTGTCTTGGATACCACTGGTTGGTGGTTACTCTTTCTTCTTGTGTTGAAACATTGTGATTGTCACAATGTATCAGTACACCATGGGTAAGTAAATGTTGGACAAGATCGCTCAACCATCTTTGAATTTATTTTGAAATTATTGCACACTATTGCTAAGATGTCACAGTATCTGTAGTTGTAGACTTTGTTAAGAAGTTGGAGGCATATATTTTTCAATTTATGATTTTTATTATTTTGTTTTTATTTAATTTTTATATTTTAAAAAAAATTGATTGCAGTGACATCATTTTTCTTCACCATTTTCACCATCTTTGATGAAAACTACTGGTATGGTTGACCATGTAGTAGTACTGTATATTGTTTGAAGCTCATCTGCTCTGCAACATTGTTTTACAATAGATACACTGTTTTGCAGTAAATATTGAAATGTTCGAGTGATCACTGAACATCCAATGTGCGGTAGTGTTATATTTTTCCCAACATGAAGGTTCTCTGGTCATGGAAGCTCAGAGTATTATTTTTAGAATATTTGAAATATGTATAGGCCTTATCACATAGTCAGAAAATAGATCCTATTTTAAGCCAATGTTTGTGTTCTTCTATCTTTTTTCACTCCAGTATTGTTAACATCCAAAAAGCAATAGATGACAAAATAGGGAAGATTTAAAAAAAAAAGTACGATAAAATCTATGTGATATAATGTATCAAAGCAAGCATTTATTTGGCAAGCATTCAGGTATCTCGACACCTTTTCGGCACGAATGTATCTCGGTGCGAGAATTACAGGTGATAATTTACCCATAATGCACTATGCTTGCTGGCACAATATAATTTTCCTCCAAATTTAGGGGAAAACAAATAAGCCGCTTTGGTAGTTTATGGACTATTTCAGGCCACAGAACGAGTGGCACATCTGGTTTATGTTCAGGAAGCGAAACCGGCTGCAAGCGAGAGAGAGCTGCTATCAGAAACCAGAGAGCCTGGATGAGCAGAAACGATTTGAGGGAAGAAACTCGTATATTATTTCCTTCTTCAATATAAACTAACCTGATAGGTAGGAGGGGTGTAGCTTCCTGCCATAAGGAAACGGTTGGGTCATAATTTCAGGAAGGATAAGCTTGATTTACAATTGAGGCTAAATATAGGTGCTGATGCTTTTCCAGCTATTTGTGTTTTCTACGTATGATTAAATAAAAATAAACCAGAATCTCGCAGTTACAGACAGACTCTTGGAGTCATCCAACACCTCTGCTGCTTGCAGATGAAAGTGGGATTGCCTGCACACCTTGAGAATGTCTGCTGGAGCCCTCTGATTGCCTTTCGGATGAACATCCTGCCTTGCCAGTTGATGAATCTAAATAAATTGTATACCGCCTCAAAGCTTGCACATGTCCAAACATCTTTCATCCAATTTGCAGACCATTCGTGCCCATTTTTCAAAGTTTCGAGTCAGAATTGTTCGAAAACTACCAGGAGGTAAAGCTGGGTGTGCAGTGAGACTGAGAAAAGCCAGTGTTCCATATAAGGGTTGAGTGCATCTGGTGGAAATGACCTACAGGATGAGTAATCATGTGACTTGCCGGAATGTTCCAAGAATATACTAGGTATAGTCGGTGTCTATGATTCACCTAGGCTTTTTTCCCTTTCTCATTTCGATGTAAAAACCATGCCACGGGAAGAACTGGGGGCTGGGGAGGAGTGAACTGGGAGCGAACTGGAAGTCGACTGACTTCTGACTGTAAAGGTGAGTGGACTACATCTGCGGATCGGTTTACAGGTAAAGTGACCTAGGGGGAGCCACTTGTATGGAGCAGTGTCTGTACCGCTCAAACGGATATAGTGCGATCTATTGGCAAACCGTACTAAATGAGGTGTTCATTACTGGAAAGTCGGTCTGGTGCCGAGAAACCTTTGGCAGATATCCTTAGTGTGGTTCCGTTGTATATTCATACGAGGTGTATTTATTTCCGTGAGCATCATTTTGTCATTGTGGGAGTAATCTAGAGGCATGACAATAGTGCCAGAAATCTGGAGTAGCATTTATTTTTTGCATGACATCGTGTCACATTTACGTGCCAGTGCTACGTCAATTAGACTTGCATAACTAATTGCCAGAACCTCTCCCCGACATCTCATCATTGTTGATGGGTTTTGTTATGATCTACAACTTTGCATGGGGTAGTGTTTGCCTACTGCAAAGGTGGTTTTTAACTGAAATTAAACTAGTCCTCCACAGGGATTCTTCTGTACATGTGGCAGTAAATGCAACATCCATGTTTTACAACCAAAGCTGCCTTTCAAGGTGTTTGAAGGTCAATATTCACATGCCAATGTCATCCCACCGGGTGCCCATTTTCTGCTTGGTGAACTGACGCATTTTTTAACTAATTTTAAATCACTTGTTTAAGGTGACATCACAAGTTTTTCAGTCTGGCTTCAGTGTTGGGCAGACAGGAATCCTAGATACTTGTTAGGTATTACTATTAGACACCTATCCATGAACCAGCCAAGCTTGATCATGCTTAGCTTTAACCTGAGCGGTCAATGTCGGTCCATGTGCTACTATGCCTAAGCCAAGGTGGTTGTTTGAGGTCTTAACTGTTTTTTCTTTAATGAAATAATCTGTATAACATACACAATATACATCTTAGCGTGTGTTCTGTTGTTCATTATGGTATGCAGGCGTGCAAGTTGGGTTGTTTCCCTTTCATATAAAGGTTAACCATCTTCCAATGATGAACACTATGACACCATGGATACCATCGAAGATCATCGCTTACGTCAAACGGGTCGTACCTTTCCTGACTAAAACAATAGACTGTAACCATGGTGATGAACATATCTATCACCTTACTCATCATTTCTCTTTGAAGCAAGATGTCTACTATCTGTATTTATGTAAATCAATATTTTGTCTTAAAGGTTAAAAAATAAAATGATATTTTAATAAAAGAATTGGAAATGCTGGGTGTGTCATTGGTTAACAGTCACTAGGCCTACTCCATGAGAAGTATTTCAGCATGTAAAGGATGCTACTGAAGGTCTGTTCAGTACTTACTATGATTGCTCCAAGAGTCTTGCATTTATCTTGGTCAAGGGATACTGATTGCAGTAGACATTCTTAGTAAACTTGGGACAAGAGGCCACTTGTTCGGTTCTGGCAAATTCTCCGATTTAGGGGTAACTTTTGGAACATAGGAAAACAGTTACTGCGGATTCAGACAAGGTAGTTATAACAGCTCTCACTAGGGACCAGTTATTATCAGATATTGTTTGCAGTAGGTCTCTGCTGGATATGAACTCACGATAAAATTCTGAGATGAAAAAAAATGGCAAAGGAAGTTACATGTGAGTACCATGGATAATTGTGAGTACTGTGGATGTGTGTGAGTGTGATGTAACTCCATGCTTTGTGAGAGTCAGCAAAACGTACAAGCTTTAAGTAAACTTGTTTTGCTGTAGGCAGCCGGAGATGCTCAAAATAGCAGTGATCTTTTGATCTCTGCTGGATTAGGCACATGTACAGCTCTTCAGGGCATTTCAGGTTGCCTCCAGCATGGAGAGGGTTAATACTATGGGTTGATAGGTAGAAGGTCAAGTTGAATGGGTTGATGAATTTCCCGACTAGCTACACAATGTGTTTTGATTTTATTTTGAAAATTATTTTATTCAATATTTCCAATTCTGAATCCATACTTGATATGGCTATTCAAAGCAAATATCCGTGAGAGGAAATATTTATACCAAATTTTAAGATTAAGTTGATTTTTATTATTATGATTTGTTGACATTTATTTGATCTTTCTTAACCATTGTATGGTTGTCGCCTATGGATGAAATATTCCCGCTGCGATGTAAAGCAATAATTCAATCAATCAATTAACCATTGTATGGTTCTTTTAAATATACTGTAAACTTGTTTATTAAGACTTTCTAAGCTGACAAGTCAAGCGACAGTAAATGTATCTCTTTCACAGGGCTATGTTTCAAAAGATTCGTGCAAGGCCACTTTATTATTTTTATTACCTCCGCAGGTATAACTTAACACCTTTCCAGCAATTAGTATACACCGGTAGCAGCTTGCATCCTTTCATGTGTAACTCTCTTCAGGCGAGGTTAAGTAAGGTGAGGTGACTTGTAGTACGTTGGTAGTATTCTCCTAGGTACGTTATAGTTATTGTCAGGAGTCGGGGAGTCATTGCATGCCTGTATACACCCGTGAAGTGACACAAATCTGGGCCGCCGACTATTACCTGACACTCCGGTTGACAAACATGCAATCAGCGACAGCCTTGATAATGTAAGACACTGACGGGACAACTTCCAAACTTGAGGGGAGATTCTCCATCTTCAATTGCAGTGACATTGCAACAGCTACCATCAGTGACTCCTGAATTTGCGGTTCCTGCAACCGTGGCTCCTGCCTGCAATCGTGGCTCTTGCAATCGTGGCTCTTGCAATCGTTGCTGGCCCCTAAATGCAACAGACTCTCTGACCCAGTTTTCCGAACTAGGACTATAGTAGGAGGGAGTCGTACTTCATTGATTTCTGGATGGTTTGCTGTTGGAGAGTGTTGATGCTTGACAGTGTATACGGAGCTGAAAATTGGTGCTTGTTGTTATTAGAATTAACTTCTGTATACAGGGACTACGCCTGATTATCCACTGGTGTTTAGCAATTGATATTTCCGGGTAAGTCACGCTATTTTCTCATACCTTTCATTTATCACGTGTTAATGCAGGAATCCATTTATTGACGGACGAATAATCTGACATTTTTCTGGAAGCAATTTAAGTTCGGATTTCAAGGATTCCGTCAATACAAGTATCTGTCCATGATATTTTCCTAAGGTCAGTTTGAAAGGTTAATTTAACCCAATTTACAGTATTCCTGCTAAAGCTGATATTAAATTGGTTGTGTCAAGTCTAAATGTCAATATGTCAAATCATCACCAACGTTTGCATAATTGATTTTATAGCCTATTTTAGTGGCATTCGTTATGGATGAAGCAAACAAGGCAATATCATGAAACTGAATTTCATTGGTTTCAAAATGTGTCAATGTTGAACGAAATTAAGCGAAAAGTTGATCTTACTTTCTCACCCCACCTACAAATATGAACACCCTGCTCAATCTTTGTAGGATCTGTTATGCTATCCTACTGTACAAGGGGGTTTGCAGTTGGTTGTCGCATGGTTGTCATGTAAACATACCTCAAAGTCACAATTTTCAGTTAAAATAACATGTCCCTCTATTCCCTCTGCCTAATAATAATCATCTCTCCAACGCATGTATGGACATAGGCAATCCACACACACTTGCACACACACACACACACACACACACACACACACACACACACACACACACGCGCGCGCGCGCACACACACACACACAC
>JAULBP010085364.1:0-12375 GCA_032355345.1 Lepetodrilus pustulosus | reverse complement strand
AGAGAGAGAGAGAGAGAGAGAGAGAGAGAGAGAGAGAGAGAGAGGGGGGAGGGAAGGAAAAAAGAGCGTAATGTTAAGGAAGTGACTGAGAAGCTAGGAATTATGGGAACAGCACAGCAAAACCAAACGGTCGAATAAAAGAAAATGACAGTGATATGTTGGCACTGTGTCTGGTCGGAGACCTTTGGCATTTAATATCCATATAATATTAATGAGGAAATGGTTTTAGAGTTTAACGCCCTATGAGCGGTACACACAAGTCGTGAAATATACCTGGTTAGTGGTCACTACATCGTATTGAGTTTCGCAAGTACATACTAGTACTGGACGTTTCATCGTGCGTCTCTACTGTCGAGATCATTTCAAAGGTTAAGTCTAAATGTAGGTGGTAACACCAAACCACGCAGTCTGAGCCTCGAGACACTTGGTACCGTCACTTGGCGGCCTGACCGTTTACCGTTACCCACCAGTGTTATTCTATAGCCGCACTCTGACAATTTAAGCCGCAGTGAAATTTACAATATTTGAATGTCCTGATATTGAAATACATAGGCCGACTGTATTAATAAATTACCAGAAGTATCAGATATTTGAGTTGCTCAGAAACTTATGAACTATTAAGTGGTGATGGTGCTAAGATAACATAATAAATCGACTGGAATGCATTGCAACTAGTGTAATTATAGAATACGGAAGCTATCGGTCGGCTATTAAACATTATAGTATGAAATCAATTTAAACTTAAATACATCAATTTTATGTACTGTAAATCCTAAACATAATCCATAACATCTTAACGAATCTAAGTTGCTCTCAGACGTTAACATTACTATTCGCTAATAATTCGTAAAGGATGTTCCGTAGATGTATAGATGTGTAAGCATTTCAATATAGCCGTGACTGATGTTATTCGTGCGTATAAATTCCTTGAATAGTCTAATAGCATCAGATTCCAAAAGAAATACACCCTAAAACAAAATGTGAAAAATATATATTCATAAAGTAATGGAAAATTGTATTTTGATAATATAATGTAAATAACTTCTTGGGATAGGAAAACAATCGACGGTAAACAATCCAAGATGGCGGTTGATATCTGCATTCATTAGGCTATCGCATGCTTACATTTGATTTTTAGCACTAAATTTAGACATGACCACTCCATAAAAGTCATTTTGTATAAACAACAAATTGGATTACCAATAGTCCGTCATATTTATCAACCAAACTAGATCTATATAGTTTAGAGACTTTAGATGTTCAGAGTTATTTACCTACGTCAGATAATGGCCTAGTTGTCTTAGAACCTCCTGTTTTCCAGCTAGTTAACATTTTATGACGTATTTTGGCTATGTACTTTAGAATATTAAATTCATCTGTTTTATCGACGGTGCAACTACTTTTTCTGAAAGTCTTGCTTTCGAACTATCATCCAGTTTGTATCCACGGTGATAAGTAGGGGGTTGCGCATCTACTACACCGGGGACGACTTATTTGATGTTTCTGACACGAAGTAGACCCTCATTCATTCTCGATATACACACAGCACTGTGGGTTTTGACATAGAACTCTATCATTATTGGAGTCAATTGATACACGTAAGCCCATTATAACTCTGTTTTACTAGACTTGACTACACAATAACATTACGTACAAAATTTATCTGTTGCATGATACTATCTTACATATACCTATTACACTACATTTCGGTCGTGTTATTCCTTCATACATGAAGAAAACGAAGCACTCTACGAACTGCTACACGATCCCATTGAGCTACTGCTCTAGCAGATCATGATCAATGATTATTTGTAATGAAGACGACACAAGCTCGCTGACACATAAAGTCAACCATCCAAAGACTGGGCTTGTAGGCTTCGTCTTGCTTAATTTGAAAACAGGTCTTCACTCAATGGCCATCGCCTTCAGAATCATCATTCTTTGAACTGTAATGGGAAGACATGGTGCCTTTGTAAACAGCGTAATGTTTGGTCAGTTTGCACAATTTGTATAGCTTTTAAATATCAGTTTCATCACGACGGTGTGAAAACATTGAAGAAGCTAAATTGGAATCATGTAAATATTGGAAAATAATAGTTGTTGCGCGACGTCTAAAGCGTAACGCTGATGTTATTTCAGATATTTTAGTATGGCGCTACACCCAGAGAAGTAAGAAGCATGCGATTGCCAAGATACTGCGAGGAAGAAATATACTAACTGCTTGTAATAACTAGTAATAGTACATGCATGTGGGCTAACTGTCGTCGCTTGTTTTATTCCATCGAAACATTAATGATTTCACTTAATATATAAGTAAAATTGTGTAGGCCAGGAAATGACGTACATTTATTTATTGCGTCTACGTCCTCGTGTGTGTGTTTCATTCAAAATGTAGACCTTCTGAGAATGAACCCTTATTGCAATGTACTAGATGTTACGCACAGTTCTGCGACAAATAACGTATTTTCCTTATAATTTTGTCTACTTCAACATTTAAAAAATTAAGATCGGATTTACGACGCGATAACCATTGTAAATTGTAATTTCTACAACGTCAAGCACGTACATGATCAGATAGGTTGTACTCAAAGATAAAACCATCACAACAGAGATTTTGGATAACCATTGCATCGATGGAATACTTCTATGCTTTGTGATGCACATGTACATTTTTCTGCCGGTATATTATACAGTCCGGCGTATGCAGTCAATGTAAATGGAGAACATTGTGTTTAGCTGTAGGGTCTTATTAAGAGAACAATTTGGTTCCCAGGAATATCTAATGCTGCCTAATGCGGCATTACGTGTTAGCAGGCAGTGTGATAGAGCAAGTACAGACCTCATTCAGACCCCATCATGCACGTTACCGGAAAATTGTCCACCATCTTACACGGGGAGTCTTTAGCTTGTTGACATATGTAATTTTATATTAACTACTATAAATAGAATATATAATTTCACCCGAGTGGCAACACATGTTGAAAACTAAGCTGGAATTGGTGTTTACTGGGTGAAGAAAAACAATTTGACATATTAAAAAAAAGGAATACATGTGATGAAATGTTTGTTATCAACTTACCGGGGAATGCTATTCTAATCTTTAAAGAAGAACACATTTCTTGAGGTGCTTTGTATTCTGTGATATCTTCTAGAGGACAGTTGTGATTATGAACATCTAAATATAGTCTGGAGGGCAAGTTAACGATCAGCTGGGAAAACGTCAATGTCAGTAAGGATAAATAATATAGTAAAATACAAAACAACAACATCCAAGCATGGATCATCGACACCTTGCCCCGAAATTATAATTACAAACCCTTCTTTTCAGTACAATTTCACACTAAACTCCCCATATACAATTTGAGATTAAGCATGAAACTATACCCAAAGAAATTCGTAATCTCGTGGACAGGTAGTACTATAAACATTCACAACTGCATTCTCCATGTGCTAATATATCCCGGTTCGAATCATATTAAAAGATGCAATATCGGAACAATGCTTTGTTTGTTTGTGGCGGCTATTTGTGAAGTTAGTTTAAGCGTATTACCATTAGTGAATAATATAGTGAAAACCGGGATAATTTGAAACGACATGATGTAACCGACAATACTACGTACGATATGAGACCATAACACAAATAGAGCAGAGGTAGGTCCTAATGCCTTAGTAGGTGTTTTACGAATTACATGATATATGATGTAGTTTATTTAGTATGAAGTCACTATTATACTTAATTGTACATATTACATTTTCTGCATTGAACTATTAAGAACGAATCTTTGTAAATCTCTTTTCTTTTTAAAGGAGAAAACAATAGAAACAACTAAATGAAAAAAAACAAAAAAATAAAATAAAATCTAAATTATAATTTAAAGAAAAACCCTACTAAAACAACAAACCCCCAAACAAATCACGCCAGCAAAAAAAATATCCCATTAATTTACTGACCAATGCCGGATATACAGTTGGATTCTGACACATTCAGCTTGAAGTAGTTCTTCAATAGCTCAGCAGGTAAATAGGATGTGCCCACGGTTGTGTTACTTTTTTTCGTGATTGATTTGTCGGTCATTACATGGATCTCAATTATACGTTGTTGAAAACTAAATTGCTTTGCTATTCATACTAGGTCAGAGAAGCAACGTGCATTTAGCTGCACAATTTGTGGATGTTATATCATAGAAAAGAAAATAGTATATTATATCGGATTGGAAGAACATTTAGATTGTAATAAAGGATAACCTGAGGGCGTTTTGACATTTTAAATCAAGGATGTACAGAGTGTGCCCTTTTAGAGCAATTACACTATACATTATTAATAAATTAAAACGGAGTCCTCAGGCGTCAACACCATGCATTGTTAACTGGTTGTATTTATTCTTAATAAAGACTTTATTATATTATAACTAGTTATGATTTATACATGTGCAAGGCAGGGGAAAGGCACAATGTCTATAATCCGAGACAGTGAGCTCCATAAACAGATACGAGATACATCAGTATACGACTGTGAGTGTAAGCATACAGCTGAGCAACTTCAAGACGAAAACAACTCAATTTCTACATGAGGTGGACAATCAGGTAATGACGTTAATAATTACGAAATTAGATACTGCCAAGACAAATACCTGTATGTGTATGATAATAACCTCCTCCTCGGTTTTGATCAGGAAAGTAAACACGAGCCAGACGGAAACGTCCGAGGGCCGATAGGTATTTTGTCTACCATACAGCGATGGAAAGGTTTTTGGAAGTACACACACAATTTTACGTATGTCAAGTGAATGTACTTTGCAGGTGTGGCTAAGAACTAATCCAACACAACAACAAATATCGGTGATAGTATGGATTTAAGTCTTCTTCTCAGTATATCTCAAAGTTTCGAAACGATTCATCATTTATGACTGCATGGTCCTGAATGGTGACATCTACTGTTACAAAGAATTCCATTTTTGTTTACATTTACATTTCATCGTGACACAGTTAGCAAATAATACCTAGCCATTAACATTATTACTAGAGTATCGTTATTGCTGCTAACATATATGCCTATAGAGGATTTCCATGAGCAACATTTAATAATTAATTTTTATGTTTTGGGCTCCTCAAGTTTCTGTGAACAACTCGTTTTGAGTCTTTGGTGACCTATCTGATTTCTCAAATTCACAGGGAATCCCCATGTGTTAGCGGGCAACATTTAGGTTATATGTCAGGGTACCGTTTCTCCGTTCCTCGAAGCTGTCATATCCACTATGAGACCGTAACGCTCTCGTAAGTTCCCAATCGCCACGCATTACAGACCGCTACGAGTGCTTATGGTCTCGCAAGTACATACGAGTGCTTCGAGAAACAATACGCAGTCTGCATACAAAAAGAGGTTATAGATCAAAGAGACCTAATACTGCAAAATATCAAACAAACAATACATGTAGTATAATATGATCCTACATGAACGTTCTCCCTAATAATAACACTAATAATACTAATACTGAAGATGATAATAATAATGATAATGATACTAATACGGTCATATAGAATGCGGCAAATCCACCCCTAAGGCATTCTGAAAGCATCAAGTCATTATCTCCGGTCAGTGGAGCAGTGCACACTTAATGTACCTCTCAACTCCCTGGGGATAATCATTATAATGTCTATTTATACCATCCCATATCCACCTACTGATGCATGCTCATAGTGCTATACCATCGGTAAATTCTATCACTAAGTATATGTTTCAGTTCGTCAGCGGTAATAGGGGAAACAGTTTAGATACCGGCACGGTAGATGATTGGTTAATGTGAATCCAATGTCTTATCTATGATATATAAAGTTGGTTGTCTCAGCATCTTTGCGGTCATACTGCCCATCAGTGTATCGGCGTCACTGTATATCAGAGTTTAGGAGACATCGTACAAAATTACGAGCTATCTTAAAAATCATAGCTTTATTGATATGTAGTGTAACATTGTGCACTCGAGTGTACTCTACTTAACGAAGTGCGGTACATTTGAATCCATACTCATGATATATGATATAGTCCATGCATTCATGCAATGGTAAACCTGCGTATTTACAGCAAGAGATTACAGAGGAATATATAGCATCACGAAATATACTACGTCGTATGACCTGTTGCGTCTGCATTGCCAAATGTCTGCGTTGGCTAATGGAAGAACCATAGAAATAGTGAACAATATGAACACACCAGACATCAGGAATAACAGGCGTCTCCTATATCACACAGACATCTTATGGCTCTAGGTGCATCATTTTGATCCCGTGTCAGTTTGCGTGAGAAAGTAATTGATTATGCTTGGCTCATAGAACAAAAACGTTCTACATGAAAGATAGCGGCGTGGTCATGACATTTAACATTAAATAGACATGAAAATAAATCAGCGGATGCTCCTATGGGCCACAAGTTCGATTCCACCGTGATGCTTCCTAGCCAAATGATCTCAGACATATATTCTATATTGGGATCTGTTTTTGTTTCATTGGTACCACCTTAGATTACCTAATATATAACCATACCACACAAATAGAACGTTGCCAATCTGATGAAGCGACTGGAAAGACAAAACTTGTTTCCCGTTAGGAATTTGTATCGACGATATCACGGTCAGATTTAGTAAATAATTGCATTTTGCCTAATGTATAATACATCAATCTGTGGAACAGTTTTCTTCAAACCCTTACCATCTAAACACTTATTCAAATCTGAACTCACAGCACATCAGTATCGTCAAGCTTTTTTAAACAGCTATATCCACAGAGCACCTTTGGATGGATATTGGGCACTATGTACATATTTACTTATTTATATCAATAGTGTTACGTATCTGCTAAATGCAACTGCACTGGACACCAATGCCCGTATGTAGACAGGACTGCAGGGAGAACTCTCATAGCTTGGTGCAATTTTATAAAGCGCAGCGCTATACTTGTTAACCGTAAGTATTGCTGATACGGATCTTCGTAGATTTGTACAACGGATGGCGTTAACGGATGCCGTTAAACATTATAACTGGAATCAGTATAAAACCCAAAACAAACATACATTTTTTTTTCACCCTCGTAAACGGTTACCGTAAATCAAATTTTTTTTTATCAAATATTACTAAATCCTAAATTCACTAGAATTAAAAATCATGAGCATTTGGAATATTTATTAAATATTAAATACTCAGAATGGGAACATTATCATCTCATGTTAAATAGATGTACTGACAGTACTGATTTAGGATGGTTTCAGTTTAAGATTATTCATAACATTTTAGCAAACAATAGTTATCTTTACAGAATTGGATATGTTGAACCACCGTTGTGACCTCTCTGTGGCGAATTTCCAGAAACGTTTTACCATATGTATTTTGTGAATGTAAATATAGAAAACTAATTTGTAACCAACTGATTTCGTGGTGTGCAACATAGGACATTAGCTTAGAGAAATTAATAATTCACATATACACGTAGGTTGTAATGGAAAAACAACCTAATAACACGTAAAATGCAGTAATACTTCTTACTAAGCATTTTATATATGGAAATGTTAGAGCTGGTAATAAACAATCTTTTCAACATTTGAAACAAAAAATATTGAATTGTTACAAAATGTCTAGATATACGGCTATTTCTAACTATAAATGTACGAACGATTTCACATGTTCGTCCTCTTTCCACACCTTATTTGCAACTTGATCATTATCTTATCATTATTTGAGAAATAGCGTCGAAGGTAGATAACACAAAATACGGTATGGTGTTGTACGACCCCACCACGAGGTTACTAAGAATATGATACGATAGTTCTACTATATCAGTATGATTTCAATACGAAATTTAAATGACAAAAACTAGTTTTGCATGTGTTTTGTACGAGGTCGTTACAAGATTACTACAACATTAATCCTTATCCCACCAATGGGGGCCTCAGAGGCCCGGCCGTCACTTTACAAGCATGCCATACACACCAATTAGTTTTCCATTATTTTTGTTTTTAATATTCCATGTAATCCTCATATTATACATGAATAACAAATGCTGTAAACCAAAATGTAAAATATGAAATATATTTGAACTTATAACACTTTTAATTTGTTTTCTACACTAATCCCTAATTCTACATTAATAAACAGATGCTTTGCATCACTGAAACTTGAGGGTGCCCCTATAAAATGCTTATTTTTGGGACACTACCCAAACCAATTGGCTCACCGTGGGACTGCAACTGTATACTGGGTGCAAGCCTGAAAAGAACGGATTTTGGCACCATTTTGGAATCGACACAGCATGCATCGTTCATTTATATAAAAATGGCACATCATCAATAACAATACTTGCTGTACAGAAGGGCTTTGGTTGGGGTACACTCGAATAACCTACGGGACTGAAGCAAAGTTGAAGTAGTCCCGCTGTGAGCCGATTGGTAGGAGTAGTGTCGGCCACGTGACTGCTTGTCTGCAAACTACGACCATTACCAAGCACAGGTATAGCACAATGCCATAGGATAATTGCAAAGGTTTTCAACATGTGCACACCTTTTCCCCCATCGTAGAACACCTACGATCTCTCACGAAATACTACGAGTACAGAACTAGTTCGCTACGCATACGTTGCGCGTTAATGAAGAACTATGACGAGCTTACATATGATATTGATAACGTGTTGCATGTATATCGTAGCTTAAATCGTGTAAGTGGGCGAGTAGCGGAAGGCTATTCAATGTAGAACCAAGTCATACACTATAATATGACTCAGTTCCCTGCCTACACTTATGAATTAAATCATATCCAATAATATTATTTAAATTGTACAGCTTTAATGACATTCCTGTTGTTATGAATTGAACTAGGATTTCATTTTTTTTTAATATTACTAACTTATTCCTAAGCTTATCTAGCAGCTAAATCCTTTCACAATAAATACCCATGTAAATTACGCATGATAATAACATTTCTTTTGCGATTATTTCTTAAATAAAATCTTAAAGTTAGCCCAATCAGATCAAAATTATACCTTGGAGTCTTCCTCTCGATGACCTTTAGGAGCGAATTCTGTTACAATTGGGTGAGAAATCGATTGAAACTAACGCAATTGCAGACACCTTCTTGCAGTCTTATATTTCCTTTTTTTTAAAGTTCCTGTTTTTTTCTCTCTTCACGCTCCTTCCATACCAGCAGAGAGAACAAACTACCTACACTTATCATGGATGATAATTCTTCTAGCACAGAGTTTAGGATATTTCTATGGAAATTTATTTTGGCCATTGTGCTGTTGCGATATAAATTACAAGTACGTCGTACAGGTATGTCGAGTTGTTGTGACAATTTATAACAAATATATGACGTGTTGTTATACTATTTCAATATACTGATTTTGTACTGATATAAGTACCTTAATATTTGTGTTGGTATTTTGTGAAATTTTATCACAACAACCAGAGAAATGACATTTTATCACAAACAAGTAGTGAACTGTCATGAAATACCGAGTAATGTCTTGATTATATTCACAAAATCGCCAGTTGTTGTAATAAAATATGACAACATCACTATTTGTGGTAATACATACCTGTATACCACATTACCACTAGTAATGTGGTTGCAATAAAATATCACATTGCTGGTTGTTGTGAAAAGGTTTAAAACTCAACGCGTTTAATTACAACATCCGCAGTACATATTGTAATATTGTATTATTTGATCACAACATTTTAAGTTGTTTTAATAAATCAGCACTGCCAGTCTACATGAAATATCTCAATATCGTATAAAACAATATTATTAAACAACCTAACACCTAGCAATTCGCTATTGTGGTAACATTTTGATTGATGAAGGCATCCACTGAAATTGCTATGAGAAACATTGTTAAATTGCACACTCATACACTATCCAACATATACGCGTTTTCAATATGTTCAACCCACATACATGTACAAATTGTCATTAATATTAGTTTGAAATTTTGCATATATCTAGCGTCAGTGTTTGTGTGGGTGTGTGCGCGCGCGCGTGTGTATGTGTGTGCTTGTATGCGTGTGTGTATGTAATAATGAATACGAGAGGTTATGTGTGAAAGAGAGATTGAAGTGAAGCAGATATGGGAGTCTCGGGCCGATAAATGGTTCGATATGGACATTTTCATATGATAACATATTGATAACAATAGAGTTGTAGGTCTTTCAATCTATATTATGTCAGCACCGAGTGGCCTTAAATACTAATATTGTGAAACCTACCATAAAGCTGAATTGTTTCTGTATGAGAGCGATACATTCATAAATACATTCATAAAAGCAATCAGCGCATCATTGACATTCAACGCTAGCCAAAAAAGAATGGAAGAAAAAATAATATAACAGCTAAAAATACAACTCTCAGAAATAACTCAGTATAGTTCCTTCCGGTGGTATGAAATTTTCTTTTTAAGAAAGCTACAGAAAATAGATAGAAAATTATAGGTCTTGTAAGCATTGTGAGTCCGACCATCATTCGTGGTTCTAGCATCAATTAACTCTACATAACAGAAAAAGTAAATTTGGCACACCATTTGCGATATTCCACTGGGAGGTTCCCTCAACTGTTGTAGCCTTATACAACTAGATACAATTCCGAGAAATCTGCTTGACTTGAATTCATGGTTGTATACGCTAATTCCGAAATGCATTTAAACATCGCATGGTAATTTATTCCACAGGGACCATCAATTGGTTCTCAGGTGTTACTGTGTACCATTCTTGACTTAATTGACCACACAGACATTTATGTATCGACTATATATAGCTGTCCATATAGATTAATATTGACGGTATATACATGCATTTATAGTGGTACAATGCATAGATTTAACGATGTATAACTCGCTCTATAACTATGTTTTTTTCTCTCTAAGAAATATCTTGTCACTACTCTAATAGGGTCAAATAATACTATCAGAAAACGTAAGGTAATAATCGGCACACATAGTAATTCTTTACACAAAACAAGCCGAACACCCAAATAATATTGTTCTTCGACATACCAATTTCTTTTCAATACTAGAATATTACAATTCGATTTGTAAACTTGATAATTATTCGGGCCAGTGGGAGTATTACAACTCATGACCATTTTTGGTCACCCAGTTATTATAATTCTTATTACAACTCAGGTTAAAATGTTTGTGTATTGTTTTAGGGCTCTACCACACTGCATATCAAGCTACGTCTGAAATATGCCACATTTGCTTCAAACATCAACGCGAATTTGACCTGCTTGTCTGCTGTGCAATACAGAAGTGATCGTTATCATGACTAAATCATATAGAAAATAAAACGTTCACGTGTTTTCTGTCTGTACTGAAACGTGTTCGTCACGTTAGTGCAATTACACGCTAGTGGATATGTCGACCCAACACATCTCCTATTTCACGTCTGGAGTTTTGGCTGACCACGACAGGAACTGGATGTTATTGCAGTCTGAAAAGGTATGTGACCACACAAAGACCACATTGTCCTGTTTGACCTTCCGGAATCTCAATATCGAGGGGAGACCTCCAGGGAAAAATGATATAACTGTTGGCCTCAACACCTATTCTTGATAGAAGACACACGTAATTCCACCATCTACCTTGTTGTTGAAGGCTGTCTACTCCCATGGTGGTAGGATTCATAATGTAGACAGACGCCTTCAAAGTACCTTACTTACGCAAGCCAGATGGTTGAACCAAGTTTGCCAAGTAAATTACGATTGTCTGTGAATGGTCTAACCATCTTGAATTACCCAATGGCTACTAACTAATATGCGTTTATGATTATTGTGCGTGCTGCAAAGAGGAATTATAAGTCTGGAAACTCTATGCAGACAGACATACATAGAGACAGACAGACAGACAGACAGAGAGACAAACAGACATGCCGTGATAAAAATTGCGAAGCATGATCCCGATTTCTCCAATTACGACGATGACAATTACCTTTAAAGCAGATTTACGACGATTACGTATAGGCCTGACATTAAATGTAATTGCGTGCTAATTTTATTGACTGTTTAACGTGTACTGTTTGACCTACGTTGATTTCCCCTGGACATGTACATGGTTGTTATCTTTCTGGTGTCTTGTGGACCATAAACATGCATGGGGGATGGCACGTTTTCAGGACATAACGATTACATAGACATTGAATTGGTCTGTTGGGTTGGAAATACATATAACAATATAATGTTTGCGTGCATTTCAAGAGGTAACAAACGTAAATCACATACCAATTACACAGATAAATAGATAGGGGTGATAAGATATAGATATCAAGGGAGAGAGAGAGAGAGAGAGAGAGAGAGAGAGAGAGAGAGAGAGAGAGAGAGAGAGAGAGAGCGAGAGAGAGAGAGA
>JAULBP010085269.1:0-12376 GCA_032355345.1 Lepetodrilus pustulosus | reverse complement strand
GTGCTAGCAGCTGCTAAGAACACAATGTCACCTGGATTTCCCCCCAAAAAAACACACACAAAAAAACAACATTACACATGTGATTGTCTCTGATAATACTGTTTTGAACCAGTTTTTGTGCACATGCTACTAAATCTTCAGTTCTATAAGGTCTGTGAACATAATGGCTTTTCTCTGCCAATTTCCAGAGTACTAAATACGCTTCAAATACATACCCAGACAGAACTCTACGATGAAAATTGTGTAGCCGTATTTATAATGAAATCTGTTGGGGATCGCTCAAGATTATTAGTTTTCAAATTACCTCAAGTGGTGATGGAACGATAGCGAAGGGTTGTATATTATATTATTTCCCAATGAGCCTTGCGACAAGTATTTGTGTAAGCTAATCTGGGAGCAGCATCGAGCAGTTCAGGTATAACATTTAGAGATGTCTGACTTAACAATTTAACCATACGTTTAACAAATACTCGACTAATTTAACATGTCAGACATATTCATGTCGAACATCCATCACAGTTCCAACAAAAACAAGAGCATGTGTAAAGTTCAAGACGTCGAGTTTTGTGTGTCGAGAGAAGGGAAAAAAACATGGTATTCCACTTTACTTGTCACGAACGTAAGATTCACATATTTTCATGTCAGCATAAATACACGTTAAGCATTGGACGAGCTGGATTTTTTATCTTGTTTTTAGAATGCTCGTAATATGGGTATGACTAATACTATTATTGTTTTGAAATCGTTGGTGTGCCTCCTGTATACACTCACGTACAACAACCGCACTCGACCTATGTAATGTATTGTGGCTGCGTATTGTTGCCCGCACAGTGTTGTTGTGATACACTTGTACAATAACTCGGAATAGAACATTTATTTTGCTTTGTGGTTTGTCATGACGTAAACCTAGATGTCCTTTCTAGCTAAACCTTGTGTATTATGGCAGGTAGTGAGCCATCATCGAAACACAGGCCATTTTGACTACCTAACTTAAAATGACGGATGTTAAGTACTAAGTAGCCGTAATGGATGTGGTTGGAGGATTGTAGTACCCGTTCAACATGTAACCTGCATTATTGCTACCTACATAACTAACTTAATACTAGTAATTAACTATATACTAACTAACTAATTAACTAACTAACGAACTAACGAGTTAACTAAATAACTAAATAGCAAGCTAGCTAAATAAATGAATAAATAAATGAATAAATAAATAAATAATTAATTAAATAAATTTAAAATTATTATTATGTTTTTAAAATTAATAAATTAAATAAATAAATACACAAACAAACAAATAAACAAACAAACATAGCAATCAATCAATCAATCAATAAATAAATAAGTGAATAAATAAATAAATAAATGACTAAATGACTACATAAACAAATAAATAAAATAATAATTAATTCATTCATTCATTCATTAATTTACTTAAAAGAACATAGGGATTACGCAAGCACACCAATTATTAATTAATGTTTAGTTAACCGGTTTAACATAAGGTTATACAACAACAACAACAACAACAACATAATTTTATTATATTTAAATAGAAATAAGATAATTTATTCGTTAATCATCAATTTCCATGTCTAAGTTAAGGATGTTGGCGTGGTATCGTGTGTTCAACTTGAGGTTCGCTACTTGGATTGGCTGTGTATTAATATTACCGTTCAGCATTGGCGCACCTGTCCTACGAGCTCTCGCTGTGTGTGTAGTAGTTAGTAGTAATGTCCTCCCTGCTTTACCCTTAGATAGTACTCTATATCTAGTGTATTTATATCAGCTTGCTCATTGCATACTATCTTAACTTCAGACTGAGTAAACATATTGTATCTGTCTTTCTAATCATCCCTGAGGTTTCCTGTGCTGAGATTCGTAGATAAAACTAATGCTGCAAATGTTTTCAATAATTGGCATCGTTTTGGAAAGGGAAAACTTGATATCGGAAAGAATTTTCGAATACTATTCACGCGAAATAGCGGACGATCGATACATTAATGCATTCTCTGTATAATACTGCCCTGGCAGTATTTGGAACAAATGGTTTAAGATCAACATGGTCTTTTGACATGATATCTTGTGTAAAGTTAAGAGTAGGACTGAACACAGATATCAGTATGCCGTCGACCATTCCTTGACCAGCGTCAATAAACAGAACTGGAGTAATCCGTGCCATAGACGTTTCGTGGCAATTCTTTGGATTTTGGGGGATTTATTTGGGGGATTTATATATGGATAAGAATATCATAATCGATTTCCCACAAAACAATTGACACGAAATGTCTTTGACAAAGACTAGAGCAAGTTGGTGATCTGAAGGTGTACCTTTGTTGGCATCGTAGTCCCCGATATACCGCCGAGTGATGAACCGCACTGCGAATGCTGAAAAGGAACGGAAATAGGACTGGGTGAATTACTTCTAACCGGTAGAAACATCATGCATGAAAACCATACATACACGGTAAATATTCACGTATACGTTAACAGTATATTAATGTAAAACTTGTGTTATTTTAATATTATTGACCAATTTCAACATCACACCAAAAGAAATGTGATTTTAATCAATATAAATTAGAGTAAATGTGCCATATGCTTAGGTAAGCATTGAAAATAGTGGTTTCCGTTTGGATGTGTGTGCAGGAGGGTGGGGGAGTGATTGAGGGGGTGGGGGTGGTGATCTAGAAGGCATTCTTAATTTCTTAATTGAAAGATCGGTTTTAATTTTGTACTTTGAGTATTTGAGTATTTCTTTTTGTCATGGTATTCGTCATCGTCGAAACACAGATAATTGTGTCGATACAGCATCCGTCAAGTTGACATGGTTGTCAGTGTTTGGCGGATGAGTATTCGTGATTTCCATGCTATTTAAACATATGTATGCGAACCCATCCATTTCTCAGGACAGTGGTAGCATACAATAGTTGTAAGTCAAATGTTCGTAACCCGTCTGGTTGCATAAACCACTTTTATCTCTACAATAGTTTTAGCTAACCGTATCGTTAAATATTGTAGCGATACACGTGTTTTATGCAATGGACTTACACTTGTAAATGGTTACGAAATTTTGACTTACAACTATCGTAGGCTACAATTGTTCTAAGCAACGGGCCCCAAGTTGGGATCAAATTACATTAACCATGTCGAATTGAAACAACATCCCGCAAATTTAAAACACTATCTCCTAAATCGTATATCTAAATACCGTTTGTAACATTATAAATCTACAATATGTCAAAAATGTTCTTCAAGTATTTCCCTTTGAAATCTTATATTGAAAACATGTATGGCCCAAAACAAATACACATGTAGATGGTTTACATGAACACATATAGACATACCAGAGAAATGAGCACAATGCAAACATATTCACAAATAGCGTTTTACGTGTTGTATAGTACAAGTCCCTTAGAACTCTAGGTGTCGTTTCTATATATGAGAGCTTCGAGAAACGATATCCTGGACTATTGGCACATATAGGTGTACACTGACATGTGGTTGTGGAATCAGCTGCCTGAGGTCCTATTCCCGCGGGTAAAGGATACGTTTATATGTAAGACTGAAGACTTGTCAGTTTTGTGATATAATGAAAGGTTGTAGGATAGCTCTTCAAGGTGGAATTCATCCAGAGGCACCGCCGGAATTGATATTTGAGTATCTAGTAAATATCCCAACCAAACAACTGGTTAACACAATGTGCTGTTACTGAACTCAACCCTCTTTTATCACTAGAACTATTTTCTTTCCCCCTCTGAAACCAATGATATCGACCTTTACGAGTTAAGTAAAAACATTTCTGGTGCCAAGTTTCTATTCTAAATGTGCTGAAAGAAGTATGCTTTTCAGAGGTTTGACACATTCTATTTTCTTGAGTTGGCCAGCTGCCATATTGTGTTGTAAGATGTAATTTTATCCCTTGATAAACCTGTTTCTTCAATCGGACATCACATCACCCATATCAATCAGTAAACTAACTACGGTACGTAATGTCAGTTAAGACTTGTGTAATCCGTCACTTTTAACATTATGAACTTTTAAATACGTATTTATGATACGTATATACTTAAAAGCCTATCATGAGGCGTTTTCTGTACCAAGACATCACATTTCATATATATACGTAGATTATTGGTTGTTTACATTCATATTAACATTTCTTTCAGTGAAGCTTAAATCATAATTGTAATTAGTGCCACAGTGCACATTTCAACCCTTAAATTTCCTGTAATAGCATTCTTCCCATGAACAACATCTCGTATAGTTATTCAGCAATATAATAGAGATTGTAGTATTTCTGAAGATAGCGCGCACGCACACACGTACACGCACACACACACACACACACACACACACACACACACACACACACACACACACACACACACACACACACACACACAAACGCGCTACAGTATTTGTCACTACCATCTGACCTGGTTTATTTAAAATGCATTTATCATGTAAACAGCCATTAAATTATTATCTTTTAATTTAAATAAACTCCCACATGACTTGGAATTATACCAGGTTATCAACGATGGTATCGTTCGTTTGAAGAATACAGACGTCACAGTTTGTATTGCCGGTAGCGTTTCAGCTCGCCAACCTTTCACCACGGAAGTATATTTGGTTTCACAATATTATTGCGATTTCAACCTATAGCACTTCACCACCAAATGGTTCACGTGATAAACGACGGACCAGAAACCGAATAGCACGATATCTGTTTAACAAATACCCGTTTCGGCATGGGGTACGACTCGTGAATATTTAATGATTAAACTTTGAGCAAGCGCCAAAGCAACTAGAGAGAACCGAATTCAAGTATATATTTTTTATATGCGTGTAATGACCACATAACTACGAATCTTGAATATATCTGAGTGTAATATCGATACCGTTGATACATTCCCTATTTGATGCACATTATTTGATAACAATGCTAGGAATATCAACTCCAATCAAATTGGATTGCCTTACATCGTTTATGCACGCTGTCAAGAGGTAATTGTACTAACAGTTGTGTAAGACAGAAAACCACTCATTTGGCACTGATAGACAACGTGAATGATGTAATATAAAGTACTTCCACCGCTAGATAGCACATTCGTTATTGGTTTTATCAAGGGGAAAAGCAAGTTAAGACTCTTTCAGAGATATCCGAAAGCAGATTCCCGACACAGAAGAGTTCTTCTAACTCTGCTATAGGTATCCTTGTGCTTTCATCGCTGGAACCGTGTGTGGTACTCTGTTCAGAACGTGTATAGTAGATTAACAGAGTGTATTTCAATCTACGTATATGCCATTGATGAAACGTATTGCTGGAGAAGTTCCGCATGTGAGCAAGTTATTGCTGATAGTCACAGAGGAATTGCAATTATATATCCACCCATGAATTATATATGCTATTGACCTGTGCTGATAGATTTAGGAAACGTTCCTAAATGCGACATTTAGTACATATATATTTATGAAATGTTAATAGCAATTAAGTGTACTTGCTTTTAAGTAAATAACAAGTTAGTAGACATACATAAAACGTAAACTAATTTCAATGGAAAGGACCGATTTTATTGCTGTGCCATTTCTCGTTACGTATATTTCATTACAATTCATCCTATTTTCAACTAGTGATGTCACATAACAGTATGGCATACAGCAGGTACTTTTCTTTCACTATGAATGGGTATTAGCACTGCAAACATGGTGACCTAAAACAAAACATCAATAAAAAATAATCTCACCTGTCTTCCCTACTCCTGGGGCGCCAATTATCACAACTTTCGCGTGTGTAAATCTTTTCTGAGACATCTCCACTGGTCAGCGTGTAAATCTCGTTGTGGATACTATGTTAAAAAGGTTCAGTCTGCATACTTCTCATACTAGACTGCCTTATATTCCAATATTACTGTCTGAGACTGCATATGTCACATGTTTCAGAGTAACGCCACACTCTTGTAGGAACTGAAAGCACGGGACGCTTCTATATCAAACTTGAACTGGTAATGGCAAAACCCTATTCCTGTACCAGACATCCAAAGGAGTGATAAAAAACAAACCCAGCTTGCCTTTAGTTCTTTAAGGCAAATAAAGCAAAATAGCAGAACACTGCCACGTCAGTTCAGGTAATATATCCGTACACATGTATATCTTGATAGTCAGTTTATGAGCCCGTGTTTCTTTAAACAAGCCTGTCTTATGGCTGGAGAAAGGTGAATGGGCACCCACGATGCCAGATCTTCAACGATACCCACAGTGCCAAGACATCACTGACTAAGAAGGTAAGACTACAATTAGTGGTCTAAGGGGTTATCAGAGATGATGCTGTATCAAACGAGCAGCTGGGCCGCCCGTACATTATACATAGGCCGGGGTCCCAATAGGAATCCTTGGCTGACGCAGAGCTCATATAACAGTACTAGATAGGAACACGCGCGGCAGATAGAAGCGCCGGCGAATACACAGGTACCTCATCAAGACGTGGGCCTCCTACAAGAAGATTGTGTTACCTGGAATCCTGAATTCAAAATGTGACGTCACAGTTGAGGCACGCAAGCTTGTTTTTCATCTTTTCCCTGGTTATGTCGCATGTTTTACATCAGAAACTACTTCGAAGTTTATTTATTTATCCCTAAGAACTTCACGCAGGAATCTATAACCGAGAGTCGTTGATAACCTCACACCCAGTAAAAGTGAATCCTTTAAAATCAGTATAAGCTTTCTGAAGAAAGTCTCTTGAAACAAAATAAGTTAAACGTTTAATTGCTTTAATGGTATGAAGTTCGTTTCAAGTTCCAATTCTCGTCACTCAATATTAAGAATATATTTAATGCAGCAACTTAAACGAACACCTACACGCTTATTTAAAACCATGCTATCAGTACTGATACACACCTCATCCAAGAACAGTGTCATCATCATATTACTGGCACTAATAGAGCACGTACTTCAAACCCATTTATTGTAAACGAAGCATGCCTGTGGATACTACCAAGTTTAATGTGTTGCAGGTAGTACGAGTAAATTAATAGCTCGCATACGTCAATTAGCAATTAGTGTCTTCCGAGCCCTAAGTGTACTTCCGGAAGTTCATAGGATGTCATGGTCAGTCGAATGCACCAGAACAGACTTGGCAGCTTAATATAATCGGTATGAATACTAATACTCACTCACCCATCCCATTCACATCCCCTATATATATTTACAACATTCATATCCTGCATTGACCCAGCAATCATCTTACACTCCTCTACACCGCTCCCACATCCATTACACGCATCCACATACCTCATCAGCATTCGCCACATTCATCTAAACATCAAATCCACATTGACCACAGTCTTGTATCCACAGTGTATCTACCCAGCACATCTACATCCATATATACACCTCATGTTACGTTCATATACACCCCACACCCATATTCATTTTACACCCCACTCCTCACCCATCATCCACGCCCATATTCGAATTATCCGTATCCATATCCATATATCACCCATATTCACCCAGGTATCTACACTCGACTCCCAAACTCATCACAGGTAACCGAACTATTAGTATTAGAACGCTTCTGACGCTGTACACTGCTACACCTCTCCCGTACGGTATATATGGGCTGGGGCCATTAAACAGACCTTAAATTGAGACAATTACAACCTACGAGTGTAGTTAACAAGTTACAGATGAGTTGCTTCCGTTTACCTGAAATTAAATTTACAGATCATACAGTAACATTCCGTAATAAAATTTCGTTTTAATACCATATTTATAGGTAGTATACTACTCGACGGTTCACCAACACAGTAAAACGAAATGTGGAACAATTTCAATGATTTGTTTATGCTAGTATTTACGCACATTTCAACTCTGGTATTAAATTAGTGCCATTTTGTTCATGCTTAAATGTGGCTGTGTACATATATTGAGTGTTAAATTGCAATAATGTTCGCTTTAAATGGTAATTCTAACTCTATTTTTAGCTTCAATTGCGTAAATATTTCTAAACAAATTATTAAAATTGTATATCCTTACTTATAGATCATGTAGCAAACAAACTTTATTGTATTCAAAACATGTCACGCATTTATTAACATGGACACTTTAAAACACTCGTTTCCAAAAGAAGTCATTGCTAACAACATCAACATCGAAATACGACCAACAACAATCCACAATATGTATAATTTATTGCATGAAAGTACACACAATGCATTTGATTAACCGCTCGTAAAAACAACGCAACGTGTTTAAATTACGCATGATTTCCAATAGGGATACGAAGTACAGCTTCGCAGCACAGGAGACATTGTCATTGAGACATTATCACATAGAAAAATAATATTACGATACATGTATACAATCATTTTGGAAGTCCGATGGGAGCATAAACTGTAGCAATACATAGTACAATTCATTGCAATCAAATGTGAACATTAATTTATATAATATCTTCTACTAAAATCGCTTACTTAATTGTTACTGTTTGATATCCTGTATATTATCAAACAGAATAAACCGAGTCACACATTTCAAAATGAAATTCTTATAAATTCTACAGATGTATCTTGGAATAGGAACACTAGGCTGGTGAACGCTCGTCAACACCAGGTTTCTGCTTACCATTACAAACATATTACTGTATATACCACTGTAACTGACATAATTATGTAAAATCATAACATAACAGTTTATTTTGACATTTCCAGAACATGAGGTACTTGTACGCGCATGTGAACAGTGCGAATATCTGCTAGAAAAATATACATGTTAATGTTGCTTGCACTAAGTGAATTAAGGTATAGTGCAGATTTACGATGTGACGGCCATGGTACGACTGCTTATTGCTGGGCTATCACATGGATCCAATAGTTTCTAATGTATTTCTTATCAGTAAACCAAAGCACTCTTGTCTATAAAGACCCAACCACCCGTGTATTGTTAGTGTAGATACATTCAAATAGTTTCCCTTCACACTGTGATTGTCATTGTCCAACATTTTACCAACATTGCTCTTACAAAGTGTTAAAACATACATACCGGTACATGCGGTGTTAAGTAGTCTAACAATAAAGACATGCTAAGCGTGCTCTTCAGCAACTTATAGAAGAAACATAAGGAGACAAACTATGATAGCACATATCATGTTTCAGAAATATACATATCGGATTCAATTACTGTAGTTGTAATAAAGCATCACTATTGCACAAGTCCCACATACTCTCAATGCAAATAAAACTTCTGTTTCGACATATGCATTAAACTGTGTCGGATCAGAAAAAGTTACATGTATATTACCGTCCCGCTACATCTTGATGCTATCTATTAAATAACCTAATATTTGCACTAGTAATCTAATATTTGCACTTATTGCCAGGGTAACTATTTGCATTACAAATAAACTTCTCCCAGAAAATACACAAAAGCCCCAATTTTAGAATAATGCATCCAGTATTTACTAGTCTATATCAGCAGTATTGCTCAATAACAGTGACACGAGACGGGAGTTATATAGCCATTTGCTCAATCGGCTTGTACTCAGTACAACACCGGGTATATTGTTGAACCAAAACGCCATATAAATACAACCCGTTCAACACATGGTAACGGGCATACATGTCAATGCCCATTTCATTGACAGCAATATAAATTTAGTATATTACAAATATCATGTGTAATCGGAATACACCTATTCGCAGAATGGGTTTGGTCCTGTGTAATTGCGTGAATTATGTCATGCTTAGATGTATGGGTGTGTGTGTGTGTGTGTGTGTGTGTGTGTGTGTGTGTGTGTGTGTGTATGTGTGTGTGTGTGTGTGTGTGTGTGTGTTTACATATATATTAATACACAAACCGGATGTAATAATTATTTTGCATTTAGTCGGCTACTGACAGATATTTAAACGGATGAATCGAATTCCGATTTTTATTTTGTAAAAAGAAATAGGCCGTTAAACCTTAAACTATATTTCTTTCTAAAGCATGCTACTGCAAAGATCAACAGTAAATACTAGTAATGTCTTTAACGTTTGGCGAAATGGAATATTTACACAAGAACGTCGGTTTACCTAAGGTTCTGCAAGGGTAATATTCCACCTTTACAGTCCAACAGTAAACCAAGCTCTTCACTTGTTAAACTTCAATACCTCGAGACACGAACAGCAGCTGTATTTACGTTACCTACAAATATTGGCACAACATCAACATATATTTGAATTGTTAGTCCTGTAATGCTTATTACAATAAATGCTATCTTGTAAAAACATGGTGTTATTTCTCTCAAAAAAACAGAAAGATGATAGAAACAGACATATTCCAAATAAACATTTCCCAAAATGAATGCGTAACTGTATAAACCCTCTGTTAATGCGGCAAGACCAATAACACTTCCCAGGGTTTCCTGTATATGTAGTTGTGTTCTCAGTCTTGCTGAACATCGTCTTCATTGGAGATACATTGGTTCCTTTATGGAGGTGTTTTACCTCACACTTACAACACACAACCACGATAAGATTATTGCAAGACAGCAGCTTTCTGTCAGCAAGAATCCACATGTCCCATCTTCAACTCAGTTACTATATTATCTATATGGCACTCTTCGTGAAGTCATTATTATAGTGCTGCATAGTTAAACATATCATGCTATTGTCATGGAGCATGTTGTCTTGACATACTTTATTACTATGTAGAAACCGTTATAACGTCTTTTTCGTCAACATATTCCTGAATGGTAGCAAGCATGTTAAACAACAGCGTGCTGTGTAAGTACACCACTCCACACTCATCGACATTGGCCGGTATTTAAATGCTTACTACACGGTCTGTTTTTAATCCTGATCCAGTTCATGTATCAGGAATCATCCGCAAGTCTCTGAAGGTATTAAACTTAATGATACCAGTATTCGCCGCTGGGAACTCCCCGCCGGTTGTCTCCCCTCGGCGCTGCCATGGGGACTCCGGTGACGTTGGAGGTTTTAATTCCACCAAACGGCTGACGTTTCCCGTAGCGAGATAAGTCTTCTTGACTGGTGATATTCCTGGGATTTCCGGGATACGGCCGCTGCGGACGTTTGGACTTCTCGCTCTTCTCTTTAGTCCGTTTGTCGTCCATTCTGCCCATGTACATTGGCTGTGAATAGGAATTTAGAACGATAACTTGTGGCCAATGGAAGCTAAAAGAGCAGCTGAGATATTAGAACTACCTCAACTACGATAAGCATCTTTAACTATCTCATCATGCATCTTTATATGCTTGAGTACTTACCAGCATCAAATAGTTAAAACTGCTTCCGTACCAATCTATAAATATTTTCTAAGATAGGAGTGTTTCACAAATTTGTAGTCTTCTCGCACAATTCATAATTGCGGACTTTCCGCACCTTCAACTGTGTACAAGTGCTTTCTAGACTTTGACAACATATCTTTTACAAGCCAGACCACCGAGTACAATTTATATTTATTTATAATTTTCGGTTTAGATCCGCTTTCACGGCTTGACAGTTTAGGGCAGGATGAAACCCGCAACATTGTGGCACTGAATGTTGCAGTTAACCTGCGAGCAGAGGCTGGTACTGACAGACCAGGGATGACTACACTACTGTACACTCAGGCCCAGGGTACTGACAGACCAGGGATGACTACACTACTGTACACTCAGGCCCAGGGTCCTGACAGACCGGGGATGACTACACTACTGTACACTCAGGCCCAGGGTACTGACAGACCAGAGATGACTACACTACTGTACACACAGGGCCAGGGTACGGACAGACCAGAGATGACTACACTACTGTACACTCAGGCCCAGGGGTACGGACCATGTCTCTGGAGTCGTGGAGGTGTATGGTCTCCAGGTCTGGCTCACTGGTGCTGGCTTTCCTAGACTGGTCCTGTCTGTCAGACTTCTGACTGTTGCTGGATGTCCGTGACTTCTGACTCTGATCTCCGGAACTCTTCTTTGGCGCAGCGGGCTTCTTGTTCTGAAATAGAATTATGATTACATAAACTTTATGTTTATTATAAATCATAATAATAAATTGATATACTACTACTACTATTTTTAAAAAGAAATTGTAATGGGGGTTATATTCGCTTTCTAGAATCTTTCACTAACATCACGACTTGTCAGCTTAGAGCAGGAGGCAACCTGCAACATCCGTAGCAGTGAATATTGCAGTAAACCTGCCAGCACCGGCTGGTACTGACAGACGAAGGATGATAACTGTAGTGCCACTCTACAGACAGTGCATCCTATCAATGTCGCGTCAGAAATGTCACATCTGCGAGCATTGATGACGGGCCCCCAGGGGAGGGATTTTAACTCAGTACATATTGCTCCGAAGTCCAATGTTCCACCACTGCGCTACAT